>PVKU01005227.1:56441-128118 GCA_004027475.1 Anoura caudifer
TAAAAAAAAAAAAAAAAAAAAAAAAACAAGCACCTACAACCAAGATTATTCTATCCAGCAAAGCTATCATTTAGAATGGAAGGGCAGATAAAGTGATTCCCAGCAAAGTAAAGCTATAGGAGTCATCATCACCAAGCCTTTATTATGTGAAATGTTAAAGGGACTTATTTTTAAAAAAAGAAGATCAAAACTATGAACTTTAAAATGACAACAAGCTCACAACTATCAACAACTGAATCTAAAAAACAAAAACAAGCTAAGCAAGCATCTAGAACAGGAAGAGGATCATAGATATGGAGATCATTTGGAGAGTTATCAGGTGGGAGGGAGAAGGGGGAGAATGTGGGAAAAGGTGTGGGGATTAAGAAGCATAATTGGTAGGTGCAAAACAGATGGGGGATGTTAAGAACAGTATAGGAAATAGAGAAGCCAAAGAACTTATATGCACAGCCCATGGACATGAACTAGGCTGGAGGATTGCTGGAGTGAAGGTGGGTGCTGAGTGGAGCGGGGCAAAGGGGAAAATTGGGACAACTGTAATAGCATAATCAGTAAAATATACTTAAAAAAGAAATTCTGAGATTTGGTTTTTTTTCTATTTCAATAACTCTTTTAAAAATGGTATTAAAGTTGGCCATCCAGTTTCTAAGATGACAGAGAATTGCACAGGTTGCTGGTCCCTTCTCCTCAGTCCAACCCTGGAAATGATCCAGATGTTTGTGTGTATAGAAGATAGGAAGGTTTGAGATCCCAGAACCCAAAATTAAATTTGTGAGAATTCCTAGAGATAGACAAAGTGGTTGTATCCCATTGTCAAGGGTAGAATGGGAATTGAGTCTAGAGTCACCCATTGCAGAAAGACAAATGGCAAAACTTAGTTTTCCAGTTGTACTTTTCAGTCTCACAGATACATTGCTGGGAAGATATTTCTTGACCCTGACACCTTTACAGGATAGGAAACAACAGGAACAGCTATGCCACAGGATACAGGGTAACTTCAGGGTAGTACTCAAGCTTAGCTGTCATGAGGAGCAGATAATGACAGCCATTGACAACAGACTAAATGGTTATTCTAAAGATTACCATATACATACTCAACACAGTCTACTCAGAATCAATCTTTTACTATTTCAAGTGAAATGTAGAAATTTCACCACTATGTAGTTCCCTTTACTCTCCTCACTTTATGCTGTACTTATCTTACACATTTTATTTATATGCATTGAAAATCCCATTAGTCAATGTGATAATTTTTATTTTCAACCTCATAATATTTTGAAGAACCTATTTACCCAGATAGTAACCATCTCTGTTGCTCTTATTCTATTCCTGATAGTCCAAGTTTTCCTCTGATATAAAATTTTCTTTCCATCTGAAGAATTTCCTTTAGCATTTCTTTTGGAATAGGCATTCTGATGATGAATTTTCTCATTTTTCTTCACCTGAGAATATTTTTATATTAACTTCATTCCAGGAGGATATTTTTATTGGATACAAAATTCTGCATTAACAGTTCACCTCTACAGGCATTTTTAAAATGCTATGGCATGTCTTTCTCACCTCCATAGTGTATGATGAAAAATCCACTGTCATCGTACCACTTATATATAATGTGGTGTTTTTCTCTGGCTGCTTTCAATATTTTTTGTCATATTTAGTTTTATATAATGTTATTATTATGTGTCCATATGTGAACATCCTTGAATTTATCTGGTGGCAGTCACTGAATTACTTGAAAGCATAAATCAATGCCCTTTGCTAAATTTGGGAAGTTCTCAAGCATTCTTTCTGTACGACAATCTTTTTCTCTCCTCTGGGACTCTGAAAAAGCAAATGTTAGATTTTTTGATATTATTTCACAGATTTCTGAGTTTCTGTTCATTCTTTTTATTATTATTTTTAATTGTTTTATTGTATTTTCCATTACCATTTCTGTTCATTCTTTTTAATTGTTTTTAAAGAGATTTTTAAAAGATGTTATTTATTTATTTATTTATATTTATATATATTTTTTCTGAGGGGAACCAAGGCAGTTTTATTTATGATGGCAACATACAAGACTCCTGTAGACTTCTGGCCAAGGCCAAGATGAAGGTGTAGGTGGAGACACTGCACCTCCTCTCACAACCAAATTTAAGGACAACAAAATTATAGAACCAAAAAAAAAAAAAAAAACCCAACCAGAACAAATACAGGATTAAATTGTACGGAAGTCTGACAATGATTCACCCAGACTGGTAAGAGGGGCAGAGTCAGCAGCCAGTGGAGAGGGGTCGCGGCGGGAAGAAGCAGTAGCTGCTGGTCCTGGGTGCACAGATGGTGGTTACCGAGTGCAGGGAGATAGCGAGCAGACCAAGCAAGATGCACAAGGCCGCTGACCATGGTCACATATTTGCATGCAGATAAGCCAGACAAAAATGAGCAGTGAGATAAACTGCACAGCGCAGGGCCCCAGCACCAGAAAATAGAACCTAAAGGGCACCTATTGAGAACACTTGTGGGGGTTGGGGTGCCAGGAGGGAGTCCCAGGCTCATGGGATAGTTAGTTGGAGAGACCAATGAGGTCCTGGAATGTGCACCAGCCCACCCACACGGAGATCAGTGCCAGAGGGGCCCAGTTTGCTTGGGGAAAGCGGCAGAAGGTCTGGAATCTGAGAGAGAGCAGAGCAAGTGCCATTGTTCCCTCTTGGACCATGCCCCCACATCCAGTGTCACAACCCAGCGACTGGGTTGCCTCGCCCTGGTGAACGCCTAAGGCTCCACCCCTCACTTACATAACAGCCGCAACCAGACCAAAAAACCAAGCATACAACAACAAAAAAAACAAGGATGGCTCAAATGGGAGAACAGATTGGGGCCCCAGAGCTAATTCATCTAAGCGACCAAGAGGTAGCCAACTTATCAGATGCACAGCTCAAAGCACTGGTAGTCAATCTGTCAGATGCAGAGTTCAAAGCACTGGTGATTAGGAAGCTCACAGAATTGGTTGATTTGGTAACAAATTAGATGAACAAATGAAGGCTACGATAAGTGAAATGAAGAAAAATGCACAGGGAACCAATAGTGATGGGAGGAAAACTGGGACTCAGATCAATGGAGTGGACCAGAAGGAAGAAACAAACAAACAGAAAAGAATGAAGAAACAAGAATTCAAAAAAATAAGAGGCTTAGGAACCTCCAGGATATCTTTAAATGTCCCAACATCTGAATTATAAGGGTACCAGAAGGGGAAGGGGAAGAGCAACAAGTAGAAAAGTTATTGGAACAAATAATGAAGGAGAACTTCTCCAATCTGGCAAAGAAAATAGACTTCCAGGAAGTCCAGGAAGCTCAGAGAGTCCCAAAGAAGTTGGACCCAAGGAGGAACACACCAAAGCACATTATCATTACATTAGCCAAGATTAAAATGAAGGAAAGAATTCTAGAAGCAGCAAGGGATAAGGGGACAGTTACCTACAAAGGAGTTCCCATCAAACTGTCAGCTGATTTCTCAAAAGAGACCTTCCAGGCAAGAAGGGGCTGGAAAGAAGTATTCCAAGTCATGAAAGTCAAGGACCTACATCCAAGATTGCTCTATCCAGCAAAGCTGTCATTTAGAATGGAAGGGAAGATAAAGCGCTTCTTAGATAAGGTCAAGTTGAAGGAGTTCATCATCACCAAGCCCTTATTATATGAAATGTTAAGGGGACTTATCTAACAAAAAGAAGATAAAAATAGGACAGTAAAAAGACAGCAAACTCACAGATATTAACAACCACACCTAAAACAAAAGCAAACTAAGCAAACACCTAGAACAGGAACAGAAACACAGAAATGGAGATCACCTGGAGGGTTTGCAACAGGGGAGTGGGAGAAGGAGAGAGGGGGAAAAGGTACAGAGAATAAGTAGCATAGATAGTGGGTAGAAAATAGACAGGGGGAGGGCAAGAATAGTGTGGGAAAAGTAGAAGCTAATGAACTTATGACCCATGGACATGAACTAAGGGGGGGAGTGTGGGTGGGAGGGGGTGAGCAGGGTGGAGGGGAGTGATGGGGGAGAAAGGGGACAACTGTAATAGCATAATCAATAAAATATAATAAAAAAAAGACTCCTTGCTTAGGTTCACAGGCTAGATACATCCTGCGCCCAGGCCTTATGCTTCTCCTCAGGAGTAATGGGGGCAAACTTCACCTGTGGTTTCTTCCACATGCCTTTATTCATTTCCTTGAACTGTCCCAGGGTGTCTGTGGAGAGGATCAGTTTTTACTCTTCTAACAGCAGGCCACTGAAGCTTGTGTCTCTGGGGTGAGGGTACTTATGTTTTTAATAGTTTGAATGGATTCATGCTAAACTCTGGTACGTCTGTTCGCAGACCTGAAGCTCTGCAATCTCAGTGTTCTCTCCCTTCCAAAAGGCCTGTGTTACCCACTGCCAAAGGTAAGTGCCCACATCTCCACCCATTTGGTGTCGTCCACTGGCCACTCCTCACAGTTTTAAGAAAACACCGGTAGCGGCTGGCCACCATTTTGAGCCCCCTGGTGTTATTTATTTATCTTTAGATGGGGGGAAGGGAGAAAAAGAGGGAGAGAAACATCAATGTACGTTTGCCCCTCGTGCACCCACCTACTAGGGACCTGACCTGGCCTGCAACCTAGACATGTGCCCTGACCAGGAATTGGGGGGATGACCCTTTGGTTCACAGACCACTACTCAACCCACTGAGCCATAGCAGCCAGGGCTAATCATTTTTATTTATGTTGTTCATTTTAGATAATTTTTACTGATCTATGTTGAAGTAGACTGAACTTTTCTCTTAAAACTTCATTCTGTTATTGACCACATCTAGTAAATTTTCACATGATTATTGTATTTTTCAGTTCTAAAATTTCCATTTAGTTCTTTATATTTTCTATTTCTTTGCTGAAACCATCTATCTTTTTATTTTTTCAAAAGTATTTTACTTTCTCAGACAAACAAAAATTGAGGGATTTGTCACCAGTTGCCTATACTGCAAGAAATTATAGAAGTTCTATAGAGAAAAGTAAAATTATACAGGTCAGAAACTCAGTTCTATATAAAGAAAGGAAGATGGTTAAATAAGAAATTAATGAAGTCTTTTTATTTTCCTTACTCTTAATTTATATAACAGTTTGTTAAAATAATAATAGCTACAATGTATCTGGTGGTTATAGTTTATTGGTAAGTGAAATGAATGAGAGCAATATTATAAGGGTGGGAGGGAGAAATTGGGAATACTTTGTTACAAGATACCTGTACTACCTGTGAAGTAGTATAGTGTTATTTGAAATGGAATTAGCTGTTGATATACACTGCAAACTCTAGAAAACCACTAAAAAAAGTTTTTTAAAAAAGAAGTATAATTGATATGCTAAGAGAGGAGAAAAAATGGAATCACATAAAATGCATAATTAAAACAGGAAGGCAGAAAAAGAGAGAAAGACAAAGAGTATTTGCCCTTATTTATTGAGCCATGGTTATGATAGATGCTTCAAAGTATTTGTCATAATTCCAACATATGTGTCATCTTGGAATTGAAATCTGATAATCATTTTGTTTTTTACCCGTGCAAGTGGAGGTTTCTGATATGTTCATATGCTGGGTAATTTTGGATTGTATCCTGCACATTTTGAGTGTTATATTATAAGAGTCTAGATCTCATTTGATTTCTAAGAAAAATGTTGTGGTTTTGTGTTTTTTCCTCTTTTGTGTATTGTTTTGTTTTTGCTTTATAAGGTAGCAAACCTCTTAGGTTCAAGCTGCAAGTTCTGACCCAAATTCTGTGGGATGTGGTTCCAATGTCAGTTTAGTTTTCAGAGCATTTGCAGTTATTTGAATCTGTCTTGCACATGCACCACTCAGTAGCCACTCTGCAACTAGGTCTAGCAGTCTTTGCTTTGCAGCTCAGAGATGTGCCCAGGTGCTCACACACCACTTCACAGGATTTCTCTTCAGGTTAAGTTTCTACCTCTCTGAGACCCTCCTTTACAGTACTCTGGCTAGAAAGCTGGAGCATTCCTTTTCCTGTTCTAATGCAGCACTTCCCATTGCCTGCATATGGTGTAAAAGAGGAAAAATCTTTTCCTCTACCCTTGTAAATTATAGGCTGTGGCTCCATAGCAAAAAAAAAAAAAAAAAAAAAAAAAAAAAAAAAAAAAAAAAAAAAAAAAAAAAAAAAAAAAAAAAAAAAAAAAAAAAAAAAAAAAAAAAAAAAAAAAAAAAAAAAAAAAAAAAAAAAAACCCACCATAGATTAACAAGACACACAAATTTATTTAATATAAGTTTTACATGATGCAGTATAGGGAACTGTTCCTTGTGGCGTGTTCCTGTCCACTCGGACAGGCCAGTGGGGAACAAGGTCCAGTACACAGGACCCACACCCACAGATAGGTTCTCCCATGGGGAATCAGGCCTGCATTATACCTAAGCTGCTTCGAGGCTTGCTTTTGCTAAAACTCCCTCACCCTGAATTGAGGCAGCAAATGTTTACTGCAGACCTTTAAAGTTACTTCCTAAAACCTATGCTAAACGTCCCAACAAGTGTAACCAGTTCAATCACTTTTCCCTTTGCATTTGCAAATATCGTTCTTCTTTGATGTAATTAGCAACATTGTCTCTTTTGTTTTCTGTAAAAGGCAACCACCTACAACAAACCTGTGCTTAGTAAATGAGGACTATGCTTGATGTAATGTGCCCAGAAAAGCAATAAAAGCCTGCCGGGCAGGGGTCGGGGCCCTCGCTCACTCAAGAGAGTGGCCATGCTGTCCACAGGACTTCTTTTTCTCCACAGGACTTCTGTAGTCCTTGTGAATTTGTCCATAGCAGCCACAACACATGGACACCACAGGCCAGGGTCTGCATCCATGCAGGAGCCTTCATAAGGAAATGAAGATGCAAAGAAACAGTTAAACCTGTGAGTTTTTAAAAGATTTTATTTATCTTTAGAGAGAGGGGGAGTGAGAAAGAAAGGGAGAGAAACATCAATGTGTGTTTGCCTCTCATGCTTCCCCCACTGGGGACCTGGCCCAAAATCCAGGCATGTGTTGTGACTGGGAATTCAACTGTCAACCCTTTGGTTCATAGCCTGGCACTCACCCACTGAGCTAAATCTGTGTTTTTATGCTAGGTTTGTTGAAGAGTGGAGAGTCATGGAAAAATGTGAAAGGACAAAAAAAAAAAGAGTATGAGATAAGTGTAGTAAATGAGGGAAAACAGCAAGGTCTGCTCATTTAGATTCCTTTCAGCATCCCTTTCTTTGGAGATAAGGATGCTCCTTTCCTTCAGGAATAGGGATGTGACCTCTTTCAGAAGGGTCTTATGACCTGCTTCAGGGCAAGATCAGAAAATCCTTCCTGCACATGCCATTTCTCAAATTCCTTCTACTTGAAATATTCGATATGCCAAAGTGCATTTTGGGGGGTATTGTGTCCTGCACTCCACCAATGGCCAACAGATAAGAGGGCAGAGAGAGATAAAGGGATGTTTACTTACTCTACACTCCTGTGATGAGAGTTCCGCTACATTGCCTGTTGCAGGGCTGGAGCTGAACAATTTTCAAAACAGTTAAAAGTTTCTTTGGCATCCTCCTATCATTTTACCAATACCTGTCCCTCTAGTTTAAATTATTTTAGATGACCTCTTGGCTGGCATAGCTCAGTGGATTGAAGGCAGGCTGCAAACCAAAGAGTCGCAGATTCGATTCCCAGTCAGGGCACATGCCTGGGTTGCGGGCCAGGTTTCCAGTGGTGGCCATGTGAAAGACAACCACACATTGCTGTTTCTCTATCTCCCTTTCTCCCTCCCTCCCCCTCCCTAAAAATAAATAAATAAAATATTTTTTAAAAATTAAAATAAATCTTACTGGGAAGTCTTTGAAGATTTTTTTAAGTTATTTTAGATGACTTCTAAAGTTCCTTCTCACAGTCAGAGGGTCTTATTTTTATACTGAATTTATTGGGGTGACATTGGTTAATAAAACTATACAGGCTTCAGAGGTACAATTCTATAATATATCATCTGTATATTATATTGTGTGTAAATCACCCAAAGTCAAGTCTCCTTTATTTCCCCTTTACATTCTTCCACCTCCCCTCATCCTCCTTTTCCTCGTAATCACCATACTGTAGTCCATGTCTATGAGTTCTTTTTCTTAATCCCTTCACCTTTGTCACCCAACTTCCCAACACTCACCACTCTGACAGCTGTCAGTCTGTTCTCTGCATCTATTAGACTGTTTCTATTTTGTTTGTTTGTTTATTTTAAGTAATTCAAAGTCATTAAATCAAAAGTCATTAAAATACCTTTTAATAAACAGTTCCTGGGGTTCAGGACACATTTGTTTTGACTGCATTTTATTTGAATTCTATTTACTAATTAGGTGACCTTAAAATATTATTTAAATTACCTGTACCTTAGTTTTCTCTTAATAGTACTTAACTTCCACGGTTGCTGTAAGTTTTAAATGAGATATTGCATAAAGTACTTGGCACAATACTTGATGCACAGAAATAGTAAATACTGCCTGGGCTGGTGTGGCTCAATGGACTGAGTGCTGGCCTATGAACCAAAGGGTCGGGGTTTTGATTCCCAGTCTAGAGCACATGCCTTGGTTGTAGGCCAGGTCCCCAGTAGGGGGCAGCAAGAACCAACCACACATCGATTTCTTTCTCCCTCCTTTCCCCTCTCTAAAAATAAATAAATAAAATATTTTTAAAAAGAAATAGTAAGTGCTTAATAAACAGGAGCTGTTTTAAAATTTAAGAAATCTTATTGTTCTGGGACAAATTTCAAATATTTAAAAATATTTTATTTATTTATTTTTAGAGAGGGGAGAAGAGAAAGACAGGGAGAGAAACTATGTGCAAGAGAAATGTAGATGGGTTACCTCTCACACCCCCCCAACTAGGGACCTGACCCACAACCTAGCCATATGCCCTGACTGGGAATTGAGCCAGTGACCTTTTGGTCCATAGGCTGGCATTCAATCCACTGACCCACACCAACTAGGGCTATTTTATAATCTTTTTATTATTATCAAGAAAGAATGTTATTTTATATATTGTGTACTTTTGAATTTTAGCACAAAAGGTCTAATATGGCTTTAAACAGACACATAATATTATATACACACCAGCATACACATTTATTCTCCTGAATGTAGATATTGTGCATGTTTATTATGATTACCCTAAATATATTTA
This sequence comes from Anoura caudifer, assembly GCA_004027475.1. NCBI lineage: Eukaryota > Metazoa > Chordata > Mammalia > Chiroptera > Phyllostomidae > Anoura > Anoura caudifer. Next base: position 65,641 of record PVKU01005227.1, read on the forward strand.
ATTCTTATATAGGATTTATTCATATGTATGTTTGTTTTGTTTTTTTATTTAATTTTTTAGAAGACAGTTTCTATTTTTTAAGAATTTTATTTATTTATTTTTAGACAGAGCAGAAGGGAGGGAGAAAGAGAGGGAGAGAAACATCAATGTGTAGTTGACTCTAGAGTGCCCCTGTTGGGGACCTGGCCCACACCCCAGGCATGTGCCCTGACTGGGAATCAAACTGGCGACCTTTTGGTTTGCAGTCTGGTACTCAATCCACTGAGCCACACCAGCCAGGGCTGTATATTTGTTTTTATTTTGAGGCAATATTCTTTTTAGCAAGGTACAAAGTCCAAATCATCTAAAGAAGGAATATAGGAATATAGGCAATATGATGTTGATCTCTATGCTTCAAAAATACAACTCAGTAAGAAACATACAAATGGCCAACAGATATATGAAAAGATGCTTAACTTTACTAGCTATTGGGGATATGCAAATTAATACTACAATGAGATACCACCTCACACCTGTTAGAATAACTATTATCAGCAAGACAAGTAGTAACAAGTTTCAGAGAGGGTTTGGAGAAAAGGAAACCCTCATTCACTGCTGGTGGGAATGTAAACTGGTACAGCCACTGTGGAAAACACTATGGAAACTCCTCAAAAAATTAAAAAGAGAGTTAACATATAACCCAGCAAACTCTCTTCTGGGTATCTACTCAAAAAAATTTGAGCTCTGGTTGGTATGGCTCAGTAGACTGAGCATCAGCTTGTGAACTGAAAGGTCGCTGGTTCTATTCCTGGTCATTGCACAGGCCTGGGTTGTAGGCCAGGTCCCTGGTTGGGGGCATGTGAGAGGCAACCATTTGATGCTTCTCTCCATTTGTTTCTCCCACCCTTCCTCTCTCTCTAAAAATAAAATAAATAAATTTTTAAATAAAAAGAAAAATTTGAAAACATTTATTTGCAAAGATATATGCACCCCTATATTCGTTGCAGGTTTATTCACAGTAGCCAAGACATGGAAACCAAAGTGTCCTTTGATAAATGATTAGATAAAGAAGATGCGGTCCCATATACAAAGGAATACTACTCAGCCATAAAAAGATGAAATACTATCATTTTTGGCAACATACATGGGAATAGCATCCTAAGCCAAATAATTCAAACAGAAAAAAATTAAGAACCATATGATTTCACTTATATGTGGTATATAAAACTGAAGGCAGCAAATAAACAAACAAGAAAAATAAACAAAAGCTCATAAGGGGGTGGGGTAGTAAAGAGTAAAGAGCGTCAAATATATGATGATGGAAGATTTGACTTTGGTGGGCATACAGTTCAATATACAAAAGATATCTCATAGAATTATACATTTGAAATTTATATAATCTTATTAACCAATGTCACCCCAATAAATTTAATTGTACACTTGAAACCTGTATGGTTTTATGAATCGATGTCACCCCAGTAAGTTCAATAAAAATAAAATGAGAATATTCAGATAAGCAAACAATTTATTCAACACTTAAAAAAAGAAACACAACTCAGTAATAGTAATAATAACTTGCATTTGAATATTGCTTTTATACTTTCCAAAGCACTTCCACATAGCCTCTTTTGAAATTTAGTCATATTGTGTGTTTTAGCCCCAATAGTGAAAAATCTGACTCTACTCAAAAATAAACTAAAAAAAGAAATCTTTCCTTTTTATACAATAGTATTTTTATCTTTACTAACAGGGGCTACACTTGTGTCATGGAAAGATCCTACTGACAGTCCAATGGTGTGACCCTTTTTTCCTCCACAAAAGTGAGTGGAAGACAGAAAACCATTTTAATGGTAAACATCACACAAGTTAACGTTAAAGATAAGAAACAAATGGCTTATTTAAACTTAATAGGTAATTTAAGTATATTTAGTAATTTTAGATTTGTGGACACATTCAACATTTATATGTTGAATGAATGTCAGGTTGAACATTTTTTAAAAGATTTTATTTATTTATTTTAGACAGAATGGAAGGGAGGGAGAAAGAGAGGGAGAGAAAGATCAATGGGTAGTTGCTTCTTGCATGCCCCCTACTGGGGACCTGGCCTGCAACCCAGGCATGTGCTGTGAATGGGAATCCAACCAGTGATCCTTTGGTTCACAGGCCAGTGCTCAGTCTATTGAGCCACACCAGTCAGGGCAGGTTGAACATTTTTATTAATTTAAAGGATGACTTGCAAGAAGAACGTAATATGAAATTTAATTTTTGCCCAGAATTTTTTAATGTTTCTCTTCCTGGCTGAAAAAGCAACAGCCTGATGCTCAGCTTTTGCTGAATAGCTCTTGCCTACCAAATAAGTTACATTTGCTTACCATTTGACCTTCTCCATTTTCAGACCTCCTCTGATCTCCTCCTATCCCCCTGTTTAAACTCTTTATGGCAACCTACCTGGACTGTTCTTTGTTCTGTAAACAGTGATGGTCTCTCATCGCAGGGACTCTGCTCATATGGTTTCCTTTGCTGGAGATACTCTCACCACATCCAGCTTACCTGTAGAATCCTATCCATGTGTCTCTGTGTTTTTCTGTGTGTCTGTAACAACCATTTTTCATGTTCATGAATTCTGCGCAAATGTAAATAGGGCACAGCAGGCATGACTTATCTCTGCTCTACAGTGCCAGAGAACTTAGCTCAGAAGATTTAAATGGCTTGGATGATTCAATGGCTAGGGGGTGGAAATGGCCAGAAGTTATCTTCACTCACTAGAAATTACCCCACTGGAAAATTCACTCTCATCTGGCACCTGGGCTGGGTTGACTAGAAAATTCCATTCAATTGTGCAGTTGACAGAAGCAGCTATACATGGACTTCCTGTTTAGCTTTAGATTCCCACAGCATGGTGGCCTTGAGGTTCCAAAAGTGACCATCTTAGCAGAAAAATTCCTAACAATTTTTGAAAGCTTCTCTTTAATGCATCTCCCCAATATCACCTATTTCTCTGTTGCCCCCTTAACAAAAGGCATTTGTTGTCTTTTGAATTTTCATAGTAGTTTCCTTGTGCTTCTCTTTAAGCACTTTTCTTATTTTGCCTTGGCTGTATAGTCATTTTTCTATTTATTTTTATATTCATCCTATGCTCCTGTCTGTTCCCTATGAGCATTTTGAGGACAAGAACCAGGTTTTACTTATCCACATATTCTCTAAAGCAATTAATAGGGTACTTTCTTAGTATATTGTACATAGTGAACAAATTTCAGTTGAATCAAAAAAGAAAAAAAGAAACTAGTTTCCTAATCCTCCATTGGGTATTTCAATTTCTTAAATGTCCACTGAAAACATGCTTTTACTTAACACATATATGTGTTTGAGAGTGTCATGTGTTATATCAAACCATAAAATCAAACAAACAGGAATATCATTTGGCAGTTAGCAAAGAGGAATTGGATAACCACTGTGAAGTAGTTATTTCCAATCATCCATGCATCCATGGATGGTTTGTGAACCATGGTTAATTTAATATACACACATGCTTATTAGAAGTATTCAACCTCTTGCTATAATCAACTTGTTTATATATTTACAAGTAATGACTTTCTGGTTATTTTAATTAAGAAACCCTTCATTCATTAGAATTCTGTTGACTAATATAATCCCTTCCAATGGGGAAAACTATTATTTATTGTAGTTGTAGGAAAAGCAGGTTGACAAATTGCCACAGACATCCACCAAGAGGTCCTTATTAACCTGTTAGTGGAAGAATTAAATCAGATAAACATTCTGGAAAGCAATTTTGCAATATATATCAAATGATATTAAATTGTGTATTTCCTTTGACCCAGCAATTTCTCTTCTAGGAATACATCCTTGACATTTGCCCAAGTATATGAACATGGTATTAATTGAAGCATTGGTTATAAGAATATATATTTGGAAACAACATAAATGTGTGCCAATGGAGTATTGGTAAACAATGGTACAGCCATACAGTGAACTGCAACATAGCTATTAGAAAGATTGAGAAAAATCTATATGCAGTAACACTGAAAGATATCCATAATATATTGTTAATCAATGAAGTTGTAGGACAATATATACATCATGGTCCCATTTGTATTGAAAATAAAATCACCAGCATTTGTTTATAAATTGTAGAAATTTAAGCAAGACTGGAGTTCTGGTGTTGGGAGAAAAGAAAGGCAGGCGGAAGGGAAGATTGGGCTATATTTAGTAGTCTGACAAGCAGATGTGTTGTTAAACGTATTAAAAACAATCAGATAAATGTTTATTAGGATTTCAGTCCTTTCAAATATATTGAGATTTTTTAATAGCTTGGTACATTTGTTAATGTTCCATATGTACTTGAAATAATATGTATATAGTTGGGTGTAGTGACTTGTAGATATTAATTAAATCAAGTTGTCTGATTTTAAAAATATGTAGTTCTAATATCAAATAGTAGCTCCTCCCTTTTTCTATCAATCTGTCTCTCAATTAGTCAAGCTCAAATCTCCATTCTCTCTGACTGACCTCTTTCTTGGGAGTCAGTTCCCAGTCTGTCAATTTTGGTTAGTCTTATCAATTCTATCTTACCAACTCTCTTGGTTTTCTTTTTCTCTCTTTTCATTTCCACTTTCTCTATCTGGTCTTCCAGACCTTTAACACTTCACTCCTCAATTACTGCAGTTAACTCCTAGCAGATCTCCCAGCCTGTAATTTCTCTTTCCAGCCCACAGACCCTTCCTCTGTCTTATAGAGGGTCCACCTAACATACAGCAGTGTGCCAGTCCAAAGGCTTCAGTGCTTTCTATTGATACACCTTCCAACTCCAAAGGAAAACTGGGCAATTGGGCACCCTCCTGCAGCCTGGCCCAGTCTACAGCTCCAGGTATTACTCAGAGGACCCCACATGGTGATGGGTTCAACTTGTCTGGTCAGATTCCCTATCTGGAAGGCTCTTTCCACCTTTCCAGCTCTCTGAATACCACTTATTCTTTAGTACCCACTTGCAGCACTATGAGAACCCACTTATTTTTATGGGTCCCAGCAAAATCTTCCTCACCAAACTCCTCAGTTGTCACTTTTTATAATCTTTCTTTTATTGCCATGTAAGTAAACCTCTAAGATGTGTGTGGAATCTCCTCAAAAGTGGATACCATGTCTTTTACAGTAATTAATAGATTATATAACCTGAATTTCCTCAGGCTTTGCCAGGCTGTAAGTACAATAGGGCCATGAAAATCTATACTTCTACTTATGTGGGAATGTGTCCTCCAGCAAAGTGCCCTTCAAGCAGTTCTGGGACCAGCAGCATCTCACCTTTGTTTATGATCAAGCCTCTGTCAGCCATCAAGGTCCACTACCATGTAGCATACACCACTTCTTTCCTCATTTCCTGCTCTCAACCCCTGACAGGCAACAGTGTCCCCCACTGGGCACCACTGTGTTCACTAGGCACTAGCCTCCTGCAGACACCACTATAATTATATTTCTTTGTGCTTGCCACACTGCTGTGAACTAACAGTCTCTCACAGACATTACTGTTGAATGAAGGATGATATTAACTAGGACGTGCTTTGATTTGCTTTTCCAGTGGTGGAGATAGGTTGCACTGATTTATCCTCAGGCTGTCTCCAGTCACCATTGGGATCCATCAGCAGACATTAGTGAGGTAGTTTTCAGTGATCAGGATATATGGTTCTGAGCTGTTGAGCAAAGCAATTCTACCTGCTAGGGTTGCCAGCCCAAATCAGTCTGTCCTACTCTGATGTGTTTTGATCCTTATATGGAAACTTCCTATCTCTGGGTCTTCAAAGTTCAAATTCAAGTAGAAGTTGATCTCAAATTTCAAGAAAGGTCAGCTCACACCTCAGACAAAGTTTCTTTGTGTCCATCTGCTAGGCAAAAAAGCAAGCTGCCGAATACAGTTCTCACAAGGGGAGAATTGGGGTCCCTAACACAACTCTCACAAGGAGGGAATTGGGGGGCGGGGTGAAACAATCAAAGAAATGCTTTCTGAACCTGAAGTTGCACAGAGAAGTTCAGCTAGGAATGAATGGAAAAATGTTCTGCATGCAAAAGTGTAGTGGAAGGATGGTCAGAAGACACTTTAGGAGTGTTTGTTTCTTAGTGCTTAACAATATTACCATTCAAATGGTTCCCGAGGCTTTGAAGTTACAGCTCTGGGAAAGAAGTGTTCCCACTTGGGGTTTCTATCCACTAGACCCAAGGTCAAGTAAACCTGGTGGTATGAAAGGCTCACAGTAAAGACTCAAATGCTAGGAAATCTATCCCGAGTTTCTTTTTAAAATACCTGAAAGTATATACAAAAACTCTGACTTTATAAAAGGCAAAAGGTAACTCTGCATATTCTTCAATGGTCTTAGTAAAAGAAACTTTCAAATAATATAAAATAGGTTAGTTACTTCTTGTGATATCTAGTCATTGATAAGATGTGGTGTATGTAAGGAAAAAACCTGATTGTCTGAAATGCATACTTTAGTGGTGGACATAACATTAGAAGTTGCCAAACTTTGTGCAGTAGGTGTCAACTTTTCTCAAATTATATTTATATAAACATTTTTGGAATTTCTAGGACATTCTCTGTTATATGGGTCTCATTCAAGGATAACACCATAAATAATTTTGTATCTATACACAGGAGAAACAGGGAGTGATTATTTGCATGACAAAAGGATCCTCATCCTCTATAGAGTAATGAGACTTACAAAAATATTTTTCTCAAAACTTTTCTTTCTTTGGTTGTATTTTTAAAAACCCTGCTTTCATATTCTTTTGTGATTATAAAGGTAATGCTTATCACTAACAAGCACTTGAGATTTGTATGACAGTTTGCAGTGTTCAAGCCTTGCCCCTCTCCCATCCACCCCTCACGTGGTTCTGGCAGACCTGTGAGATAGGGACCAGAGCAGAATTTCTCAACTCTATTTTCTTTCATCTTTACTATATTTTTTATTACAGCATGAACATATTCTTATAAAATATCAAAATAATTTAAAGTCTAACATAGGAAACTCTCTTTATCCTGCATATGACTTTCATAATTTCTCTTCATCAAGTTAAAAGCATTCTAAGATTTCATATGGTAATGGAAAAATATAATAAAGGCTATATAAAAACCTACTAAGGAATGATGATAATATTTTCAGCCTAGAGATCCCAAACCTGACTGTGCATCAGAACCACCTGAATTTGCTAAAACTACAGATTCAAAAACTCTATCTCAGACTTACTGAGTCAGAATCTCTGGCAGTAAGAACTTTGAAAGACTCTATTTCAGATCACCTCCCACCTCTAGGAGAAGACTTTGCTCTCCCTAATTCCTTTAATACAGGCTGTAATATTTAACAGAACTTTACATTACAGAATGTATGCAGGGTGGCATAGAGACAACTGAGATAGTAACTTACAACTACCAGCTTATATTTTACAATCCACATTCAATTTCTGGCCCACTTTCTGGAAGTATCCTCAACGCAGGTGACAGCTCAAAATCTACACCAATAGAAATCTCTAGGAAATCCCATGATTAGGATTCCAGCCCCAGTTCCCATTGGCTCCAGCAAAAGGAGAAACTCCTGTCTTGTCCTCTAAGATCATTGGTCCACTTTTCTATCACAGAGTGGCTGACACTGAGTTTCTCCATGTCCTCCTGGGGAAGCCCCACTCCTCATCTCCAGGTACCATAACCCAGACAAATAATCAGGACTCCATGCTCCATTTCCCAAAGGCTGGCACATTTGGTCTGAAATAATACTAAGTAAGTTCATCTTTCATATAACCTAGCTAGCACTAAGCCAGGTCTAACTCAGTTGCTCATCACAGCCCTCCTCCAATTTAAGGCTAAGGAAAAAAATTCAAACCTGCAACACCTCTCTTGCTCTCAATTCCAAATCTATTGTATACATGTGCGGGAGGATCCCAGAGCAAAAGCCACATCCATCTGGTGGAGGGGGAAATCCAAGCTTAATCCATCTTTAGAAAAAGAGAAATTCTCTAACTCTATTGGAGAATAGTTTGTTGAAACCCAATTTACATCACCAAACAGATTGATTAGCATCTCACTCTGAAATAAGGTTCCTCCTGAACAAAGACTGAAGGCTTTTTTGACAAAAAGAGTTCTTTGAGGTGGAGCTCCTCCAAACAAAGCCAGGACATGCTACCCTTGAAGTGTGTTCCTTCCAGCCCCCTCACACTTTTCCTCCTATCTAAAACCTATTCAGCTCAAATCCCTCCTCTTTTGAGAAGCCTTCCCTGACCACACTGGACCACCAGTATATTGCCTTCCATTGAATCACAAAAATTTATCTTGTTCACCTGGCAATTGTTCACACATAGTTTTGAGACTTGAGACTATTCTTGTAATACTGCCCTAAATTTTTGAGTTATTTTATAATTTAACTTTGGGTATAAATATCTGTCACCACTACCACCCCCATTTGATCATTAGCTACTTAGAGTGTCAATGCGAGCATCTCCCCAGGCTTCTTTAGATTATCTGAGAGCCAGTTCTGCATTCCTCTCCAGGAGTAGCTCTTATCTGTGCTTTTCACACAACAAGTAACCATTGAATGGTTGATAGAAATAATTGAAAATAACTGGCTGCTCTGAAAAATGTCTATGAAGTTTGTATCATGTGTTCAGTCCTCACAACAACCCTATATGGCAGGTGTTGGCATTATCCTCATTACATCGATGAGGAAACTGAGATTAGAGAGGTAAGCAGATGTCTTGGGGTCACACAGCTGGGTTACACAAAAGCACCTGGTTATTTTTTAATTTATTGATTTTTAGAGAGAGAGAGAAACATTGATTTGTTGTTCCACTTATTTATGGATTCCTGGATTGATTCATTCATTGGTATGTGCCCTGATCTGCAATCAAACCCACAACCTTGGTGTATTGGGATGGTGCTCTAACCAACTGATTAATGAGGCCAGAGCACTCCTAGATATTATTTTAAACTAGTTTCCAAGGAGTCTATTTTGATGACCAGAGGATGTGTGGGAAAATATATGATAAAATAAGGCCAGGTCTAAGTTAGGAGGGCCTTATGTTATCAGGATAGGAAATTTGTACTTAATCTGATAAGTGATGGGGTGGTATTGAAGACTCTTGATCACAGAAATGACAAGATCAATGTTTGGTATTAGGAACATTAATCTGACGGTAACGTGTAAAATGAGACTGGTGAGAGCCTGAAGGGGGAAAACCAGTTAGTAAGGAAAGACAATAGACCAGGTTAAAGGGTAATTAGAACTTGAAGAAAGAAGGTAAATGTGCAAGAAAGAGGGGATGATTATAAAATCATTAAGAAAGAAAGTCAAGTGTGGGGATTGACTATGGAAGTGGGGGGCGGGCTGGGTGGAGGGGTACAAGGGAAAAATCGGGACAACTGCGATAGCATAAAAAATAAAATACTTTTTAAATGAAGAAAGAATGTCAACACAATCCTACTAAGTCAATTTCGATAGCCAAAGAAGTGAAGAAAAGGTAATCTCTCAATATTATGCAAAATAAGCCTAGTTTTACTTGACACCCCTTTTCTCTTGTCTGTTGTGATTCTTGTCTCCTTTCCCCCATGTGACTGAGCTATAGTCCCCTTATATAAGACAGGGCATTTCTGTTAGGTGTTTCAATTTTTCTAAGGAACACAAACATTTAAAAATTAGAATTGTGATCATTCCAAATTGGAACAAAGTCACAATATTAAATCTTCAGGGCTGAAATATATTAAAACATACCCAGTGTTTCTGCCTGATTCAGACACTTCAGCTTGAATAATGTCTCAAATACACTGAAATTAATGATGACAAAGTGTGAATCAGGGAGCTCTTTATTTTTTTTAAAGATTTTATTTATTTATTTTTAGAGAGAGGGGAAAGGAGGGAGAAAGAAAGGGAGAGAAACATCAATGTGTGGTTGCCTCTCACATGCCCCACACTGGAGACCTGGCCGGCAACCCAGGCATGTGCTCTGACTGGGAATTGAACCAGCGACCTTTTGGTTTACAGGCCCGCCATCACTCCACTGAGCTACACAAGCTGGGGATCAGGATATTGTATAGAAAACAAGCAATCTTTAACTTGTATTAAAGTTAGGAACTTGGACCAAACCTAGAAGTTTAAACAAAAAGAATTACATGTATTTCTTTGTTAATGAAGACTTAATTACTAATTTTAAAAATATTTTAAAACCTAAATTACACTTTTTTTGAAGCCTGATATAAACATGAGTACTTTATCTCCTGCTTACTCTCTCACCTTTCCTATTAGCCCTTCATTATTGGATTTTTCTAGATCTCTTCTGATTATTTTTATATCTCCGGAAAAGTACATGGTTAGATACTACTCAGAAAAATGTTATCTTATGATGCACAATGACAAAGATAGCTATGGTGTACCATGGTTTACACATCAAATACCTTTCCACAGCTTCAAATATTTGGGATTACTAATGTTCCAATAATGTGTTAGACTCGTTGTGGTGGTACTGAAGACACAAGAAAGGAATATTACTTTATTAAGGCAGGGTTGAAGATATGCTCGTTCGTTGAGGGGAGGAAACACACACAGTTAAAAGAACATATGGTAAACTTCTCTGATACCAAGGAAGCCAGAAGAAACCTCATCTTACAAAATTAGCATAGAGCCTGATTCTTCAGTGTACCCCTCCAACTCTCCGGATGGTCTTTCTTACTTTAGTAGTAGACTGGTTACTACCATAAAGATTTATACCTAAATAGGAAGTTCTCCTATTTACTGCATTATGAAAGCCTTACTGTCCGTGCCACTCTTTGGTGTGCATACTATAATAAAATCCATGTGTGAATATATGTATTTTAAAGATGTTGTGTTCCAATATGTTCTGAGTTACGACTTTTGAAAGTACTGTATTGATTCAACACAAAGCTAACTGAAAGGCTAATCTTCCCATTGTTACACTTTATTTTTTTTTCTATTGTTACACTTTAATTAGTGAGACCTGTCATTACAACTTTTTATGATGGAAAGTATCAGGCCTTTTATCTTACTTTTAAGCCCTATTCTAAGAACAGAAATGGAACTGAAAAGACAAAGGAAATTGCATTTTATGGAACAATAAGGAGAGTCTTTAAAAATCCAAGAAAGTTCACAAACTGCCAATGAAAACTACTTGGAGGCAGCACCACTAAGAAGGGGGCCATTTACTGAGTATACATTAGCAATCAGCTACCTCCCTAATCCTCTCCAGAATCCCAGGGACAAGAAAGAATAAAGACATTTCATAAGAGCAGCCTGTAAGGGTGGCCTTTCAATTACATTTCTTAATATGTAGGAATTTAGAGATGAGTCCCAAAGCTGTTAGAAATACCCTGGTTTGTCATACCTGGGTTCTCTTTAACATCAGATTGGAGTTAAATGACACACACTTATTCCAAATTATTATAAATTTATTATATTTATTTCATTTTTGTCTCATTAAAAATTGTTCTGACGCCTTTAGTAGAAAATGTGACATTGAAAACCACAAAAATTAGTACTAAAAACATAATTGGAATATTTACAAAATTTGCCTAAAATTAGGAAACATGTAGCTAAAAATTTTACAGGTTGAGCTATTTTATTAGGTGAACTGATTTTAGCAACCTTAAAATTCTCAGGAAATTGTGACCTGGAAAAAAGAGCTAAAAAATCCAGAAGCCACAGACAAAATAGTACTTTCTGATTTTGTACATTTTTCCTGCAATCACTATTTATTTAAACATTATTGTAGTTTGTCCCCATGATAGAATAGACTTGATATGAATTAGTATACTCTTTTGAAGAAATGTTCATCTTTTGAAAGCACATGGGACAAAAATGCACACCCAAAGTTGAGAATGTGTGTTTTTCTTTTTGGAATGAGAGATAATTGGTTACTGCCAAAACAAAAATATAAAAATTAAATCAAGGGTACAGTTCCTTTTTTGGGGTGTAAAATAATCAATTAGTGCTAAAATGCTTTTCTTTCACTCTTTCATTATTCTCTAATTTGGGTAGATTCAGCGAGTTTACTTTTCATCTGACTGGAAACCAAAGCTTTTAACCAACATAAAGGAGAGCTTTTCAAAGCAGAATAGGAAAAAGAGAGGGTAGGGGGTGTGGTTCTGAAAAAGAGGGAAGATGTTGCCTTACAAAGCTCCCTGCCTTGCAAATTCCAATACACATGCCAACTTATTCTCATTCTCCATTCCCTATCATCAGTTAAATCCTGGACCCTACATCAGAAACCCAGTTCAATGCACACTCCTGTTCTAGAACTCTCCTCGGGCCTACCAAAACCACAAGGGGATGATACAGAAGAAGAGTAGAGTGCTGTCCTCTTTTTCTACCTCCACCATTACTGCCCCAATTCTGTCTAGGCAGCTGGGGAAGAAGAGCCAAGGGATGCATTTGGCATCTGTAGTTGAGTCACCAAGCACTATTATGGTTCCATTGTCTGACTACATTGTGAGTTAAAGTTTAAATACAATATTTTTTTAAACTTTCTGTAAGGTAATCCAGGGACTCTATCACTGATTCCAGAGAGAAATAAATTGTCAGTTTAAAATATCCTAAAACTTCAAAAGCAAATTTTGGAACATAGCTTATTATTTGTTGAAACTACCTGTACTGAAAAGACTCAGCAGAGAGCATTCTATGATTTAGACAGTGCAGAGAACTAAATGTCTCTACTAGCTGCATTTGGTATTTTCTTTAATATAATGGAAAAAAAACAATTAGCATCTATAATGCTAATAGTTAACTTTAGAGTTGACTTTTTCTTCCAACTAAAACTATTGTAATGTCTGTCTAATCAAAGTGCAGGTAAGGTGAAAGAATTATTGTTCTTACTCATTATAGCAAAAGCAAGGGCATTATTTTCTGACTCAGGAAGGGCTAGAATTCTTAAGACAGCACAATAGTTATAACATTACATTTTTAATATATCATGATCATTGACACAGAAAGTTGCAGAAATATGGAGAAGGACTTTTGGCATAATTAATGGGAAATGATCGGAAATACAAAAAGGCTTTGGTTTTGCATTTAAGGTAAATGTTAAATCAAACAAACACATGCTGAGGATTCTACCCCTGATTGTAGATGCTAATTTGTCCTCAGAGTTACATCTATGTGTTTCTGAATGGTTGGCAGTTCTACTTTGGCAAAATGAAGTAGAGAGAATTTGAGACAATTGTCCACACTGGGAAAAAAAATTGCCTCAGACAAAAGTCATTTTGAAGTTTATTAATTGAGCAGGCCATTTTGATATACTGACTCTTAAAAGAGCATGGGTGAACAAGTAGATAAATTGATAGTAAAGAGTTTTGACATTTTCTGTAAAACAGTAATTCTAAAACTTTCATATATATCATTGCTTCTCAACCTCTTGGCATCAGATTCACCTGGAACACTTGTTTAAAAGGCATCCAGATAAGTTTGATTTGGTTTATCTGAGCTGGTTCTGAGAAAGATTGATACTGGCAACTCACAAGCCATTCATCAGGTGGCCTCCTTACCCTATAATTCTGTGGAAATATATAAATAAGCAAAAACTAAACTGTCAACTAAGTTGCATAGTATAATTTACATAAACAAACTTTGAGCTACTCAACACTCATTTATTGGTGGACATTGTGCCAAGCCAGAGACATGGTACGTGCAAAAGTCAGGTTTTTTTAAACATCCAGCTATTGGTATAATTCCTTACTTCATTTTGTCCTTATAAGCACAATTGTCTGCACAATACCTGAACATCCAATAGATTTAATGAATCAACTAGTTTAAATATACACAATAATCTCACCATTAATATTGAAAGATTTTTAATAAGGCTGAAGTTTCAGCTTCAATTACATATAGCTACCCTCATGAAACCAAGGAATGTAATTCAAAGCTTAAAGTAGAAAAGTTCCTAAAATGATCCTTAGATTGTGTCCTGAGTTTAACCATTTAAGAAGGGTAAGCCACACACCACATATGGTTGAGGTGAATGCTCAACTTGAGGATCTGTGAGGTCCTCCACTTCTTTATTCTAGACAATACATTTAACAATCAAACATAACTATTCGAGATGCTCAATTTACAGTTAATACAGAAATTGTAATATTTTTATAGCACTGCATAAATGAGTTTTATCATCTATTTTATCTAAAGATTCTACCAGGAACTTCAGTTTTACACACCAAACTACTGTGAACGCATACTTTTAATCTAAATTAATGTATACATGTGCACACAGAAGTCATGACTTCTTTATTAAACACCACATATATACCAAATAAGTTTTAATTTGTGTAGACTACAGAAGCAATCCTCCTCCACCCCAACAAAAAATGCCCAAGGCCACACATTTAAAGAAATGATTGCAAATTAAAAACAAATGCACAATTATATTTTTTAAATAATTTAATCCTAATTAACATTATATTATATGTAGATGTTCAATTTAAAACACTTAAAAGCAAGTGTAGATTTGATAAAATATTTATTGTGTATCAAGATTTCATATTTATCAATTGTCAATTGATTTCCTGATTTAATATTTGCCCAATAGAAAACCATACTGGTTAAATATAAATTCAAAGTTTATTTTATAGTTTTTATTTTAAAATAGGGAAGTACTTACTGGCCTGTGTTCAGGTTTTCAAGTACTATATTCCAAATATTCATTCACTTATCTGAAGTGATTACAGCATTAATAGAAGCATTTGGGCCTAAATTCAGTGTTCAAATAGCTGTATTATGCAATTAGTCAATATGCAATTACAGGGAATCTAATGGAGCCAGATGCAAGCAATCCAGACACATGCAAACTGGAGATTAAGACATCCTCAGTTTTATGCATATAAGCAAATTATCCAGTTAAACAGGGCTCACTAAAGTATGAATTGCATCCATTTTTAAGCAGTTGGACCAGTGAATTTTCATTTCACCAGTCAGAGAAATGCCTTAAAGCTAGGAAGCTTTTCAACACTGTGAAGGTGGTGTGAAGTTTTAAGTACCCATAGCAAAGACAACAAAAAAAGATGTCCTTAATAGTTTTCCCTAATTGGGGCTTCTTTTCCCTCCTGTACTCAATTTTTTTCACAATAATGTCTTAACAGAAGGTCACTTCCGGGCAGTCTCATTCACAAGATTAAATCTAGTGCCTTGGACATAAACATTGTGTTTCAGTGTTCAATAACATAACATTCAATTGAAGAAGCTTCATTTCACATCTTTGATATACCCACAAATCAATCTTTAAAATCATGGAAGGCTCAGAAATGATCAAGGAATAGACGCCTGATGGAACAGATGCACAGATGCTGTGCTGGTAGAAAAGACAAATGCTGAAGTGCATAATGATTCTGAAAAGATTTCTTTATCAAACATGTCATTTGTTTGAAAGACCAGAACTGTTGGCATCAGATGTGGGATATCAGCTTGTTAGCAAAGTGAAACATGATGGCTGCTAGATACTGGCAATTCACTGATGTTGCTCAACTGAATGTCTTCCTTTAATATCTCAGTGGTCAGAAGTTAATGAAATACCTTTTGTTTGGGGTTATCACCACATCCAATAAGATGTTACATTTCAGTAGGTACCCTGGCTAAATATATTTTTTTAAGAATAGTGAGGCTTCCAAAGAAATGTTATCAGCTGGCCAACCAATTACAAACTCTGCTGATGACTGGTTGTGATGAGTGTAGCTTTTCTGTGTAAGTTCTGGCTGGGTAACATTAGTGAATCACTTATAAACAGTTTTTATGCACTAAATTTGTATCAAAATGTTAAAATTCATTTATTTATCTATACCACAAATAGCTTCCTATTATTGAGTCTAGGCTATTTACAGAGAGAATTGTTGGCAACAACATTTTTATCATTTCACTCATGAAGTTTCTGGTGACCTGATTTTTTTTTTTTAAAAAGACTGTTCCCCTAAGGAAAGTGCAATAAAAGGCAACAGGAGCAGGAACACTTCTCTAAGAATCTATAAATTTGTTCTTCAGCCCCGGCCCCACACTCTCATCACTGTTCTATGGGAAGACTGTACTGACTGACTGACTTGATCCTTCAGACTATTAAGTGCACCTATAGGAGGATCTATCCACAGGAGGCAGTATAGCACTACACTAAGCTATCAATTTTGAAACTGGTCATTTAATATAACCTTGCTTTTAGTAGGTAACACACAACCAAAAGTTAAAATTTAAGTTTAACACAGCTGACCCTCATGTTTAAAAGGGTAGGGTCAGTCACTAGCTGGTGTGGCTCAGTGGACTGAGTGCTGGCCTGTGAACCAAAGGGTCGTTGGTTCAATTCCCAGTCTAGGGCACATGCCTGGGTGTCGGGGCAAGTCCCCAATAGGGGATGCATGAGAGGCAACCACACATTGATGTTTCTGTCCTTCTCTTTCTCCCTCCCTTCCCCTCTGTCTAAACATAAATAAATAAAATATTAAAGAAAGAGAGAGACCAAGGAAATAATGAAAAGTCTCTAAGGCCTCTGTGCAAAACCCATTATCATTCAGCAGTACAAACTCTCTGGAAATCTCCAGGTCCCCAAAATCAGTGGCAAGGAAAGAAATACTCATACTCACCATTCAGTTCATCTGAGAAGAGCTTAGCGTATTGCTGTTTTTGTTTTGTTTTACTGCATAAATCGACCTATAACTGAGAAAAATACATTTCATAATGCTGTAATACAGCATTTCTACACTTTCCATCCAGCCTCAATTTTCTTAACATAAAATAATCAGGGTATCTTTTAAAAACATAATAAAACCAAAAGTATAGCTACAAAGTAATAAGACTGGTAGCTGTTGCTTACTTTGTTTTTTATCCTGAGTGAGACCATCACCTAGGGAGTTCATAAACTTATTCTAAGGAGGCTGACATTGGTCAAAACATTTCAGGAACTCCTCTTTGGGCATTGCTTTCAGAGCTACCTTTCAAGATCCACAAGAAAATCAGTCTCATTACTTTATAGTTTCAACCATGTAATAATAACATAAATTTAGTAGAAGGAACCTGAATAATTTAAGATGTCATAAAACTTAATCTTTTAAATGCAAATACCTATTTCACATTATAGAATTGTCACTTAATTTAAATATAGTAAGAATAAGGCTGTTGACTAAAAGTTTTATCAAATCAAAGTAAACCATTAAATTACTATGTCTACATATTTTAAGTACACAACTTATTTTTATCTAAGCATAAATGTTATTTACTGGAAGATAATGAAAAACAGGCATTTAATAACATTTTAATTTTGTGTGTTTAAATATTCATAGATATGTTCATAAACCCACATGCCTGATCTAGTAATTATGCTTATGAAATGCTGTATTTCTTATATGCCCTTAAGTCTCCATCTACTCTATGAAGACTGCATTAATTTTCACCCCTGTATAAATAACTATAATTTTTTAGTAAAATATTCCATAAGATTAAAAATAAGAAATTTTACCCAAAGCAAAAATCAAAAGCTACCTATGAGAGGAAAAGAAGGGAAATGACATTGTTCACAGATGATTCTGTGCCAGGCTCTTTGTGGGTATTTTTCTTGTTTAATCCTTAGAATAAACCTAGGAGGTATTATTATCACAATGCAGCTGACTCATGCACAACTTTGTAGTTTACCTTTCTAAGGGCTTTAGAAATAATCCCATTATAATGCTGCACTATCTGTGTGAAAGAACAGCTCTTTTTCTGAAAAACAAAAAAATTTACCAGTATTTCTATGGTGATACAAAAATGTCAAGTTTTAGGGAGCTAAGAATCAATGAATTATAGTTTTTCTTGACTGGCCTATATGCCTACCCCAAAATAAATGAACATAAAAAATCAGAAAGAGGTGAGTAGTTTTCCCTTTACTTAAAAATGACAGTATCATCAGTCTACTTAGCAGAAATTTTAATAAAACTGGATCTAAAAAACCGGTAGGAATATACTCTATCAGGCTGCAATCTTACAATACCTCATCATGGCATAATCATGCTAAATAAATAGAATGATAGCCACTCACAGATTAGATTAGAGCACAGATGTTAAATTTAAAATGAGAAATCAAGTATCTAGAGTTCCAAGAATCTTTCTGAAGTGTCTTCATCTTGTCTAACACTACAGTCAATTAATGACAGCTTGTGTTTTAATAACACCTATATTCCATGATTCTATAAGTGTTCTAATCAATGGTTGCAAGTTATCTGCCCCATGAACTACTTCATGGCTTCTAAATAATGCACATGTAATGTGCTATGCTGCAATGCCTGCTCTCCAGAGGCCTCCCTTTCTCCTCTGAGGTTATCTTCAGCTTTGTCTTTCTCTCTCTTTCTCACTCAAGTAGTGGTGTTCAAATGCTCTTTTTTTCCTCTCAAAACCCCTTCCTGCAGTTCTTCCTTCTAATAACCCTAATCAATCCTTGACTCTGAATTCTTCCCCTGACCTCCCCAGCACCTGGCAAGTCCCTCCAGGAAAAAACTGAAAGGTCAAAACAGTTGGTTGGGATTTGTTCAGTGGGTTTTTTTCCTCAAAATTCATTGCTCAGTGAATTCCCAGCTATATCATGAGAAATATGAATAGAATAAAAATTGTCCCAATTCAACACATTAATCAAGGTTATTTAGAGGCTATAGTTGTCACTGTAATAAGACAATAATCACAAAATAATTTAAATAGTTTTATTAAGTCAAACAACAGCTGTAGGGATCCTGGGTACTGCTTTTTGAACACAAACATGAAATTAATAAAACAAGTGTTCATGTTTCTAAGTTTAAAACACTTTAGTTCTCCATGTTGAATGCAGATATTTGAAAGAGATTTTCGATAAGGTCAGCACAATGCATGAGATAATACATACTAGGTTATAAATTAGACCACTTTTCACCTCCATCCTCTAATTTATAATTCTCAGGGGGGGGGACTTTTTTGCTTTTTCATTTCACAAAATATTGCTCAACACAGAATGAAATACACCAAAAGAAGAAAACAGTCTTTTTATACCTAGGGAAAAAGCTACTACTCTTAAAATGATCACTTCAAGGTAACAGACAATCAAATTGATGTGGTTTTCTTTGAAACCTCATCGGTAAATCATTTCTTGCACAGTAGGTTCGGCATTAACCCTGCATTTAGCATAGGTAGTGTTACAGAGGTCTGGCTGCTGCAAACCAACGTCAGTATCAAGTTCTTCGTCAGGAATTAGAGACTGTCCCGGATACCAAGCAGGACAACACTGGCAAAAAAAAAAAAGTGAACTGCAGATAGCTCCAAATAGGCTACATTTACTTTTAGAAAAATTTCATAAAATGTTTTATTAAAATGTTTTCATAAAATGGATATTTTGTTTTAAATGCTAGTTTATAATAAAACATTATGGAATCTGTTATTTTTAACATTTTATGTTCAAATGGTCTTTACATAGGTTGTTTTAATAACACATTAAATAACATATACTTCCTATTGGAGATCAAACATTATAAACCTGCCACCTGGTGAAGGCTATTTTGATAGTACTGTAAAGCTCACATTCCTCTCTATTCATCAAATTTGTAAACAGACTGAACTGCCACCACATTAAAAAAATACAAAATTGTTTGCTTTGATAGATAATTTTTTAAAGAAAGATATTTTCTCTAGTTTTAACAGATTTTTTCTTTCAAAACAGGAATTCCTCTAATCTTGTTCAAAGTTTTGTCCCTAAACTACTATTAGTTCAAATGCTGTGAACACTCCATTTAAATGCTTACTGCAAAACTAAGTGTTTTTCAAGCTGTAAATTTCAATAGCAATCATACAAACCAAACCTCAGTGGGAAAAGCAGTGCCCTTGGGGTCATCATTAAAAAAAAACTGAGTTCTACTAATTTATCATTCTCCAGTTTTGCAGAAGTTCCATTCACTTAACTCTTATGAAAGTCAACCAGACTTTTACCATATCAAATGACCCAAAGAACACCACAGGTATCCAGGGGAGACAGTTCAGCAGTGCATCTTTAGCTTGATTTTAAAGTCAATTTAAGAGAAAATCTGGGTTCTGTAGTTCTTAGAGACAAACTGCCTAATCAGTAGCTCAAGTTTTTTCGAATGAATGAACATTTCACTTTCCACTCTTTTGGTACCAAGAACTTTTACCCAGGAAAAATCTCAAATCTGTTGAACTACAGCTTGGAAAAATAAGTATACAGAAAGCACCATCTACTTCCTTTGATCTCAAAGATGTCAATACCATAGTCCATCGAGGGGGTAGAGGGGAGTGGCTGAGCCCAGGAAGGAAACTTCACCCATATGGGAAAAAAAGAGAAAGATCTGTTGGGTGGCAATTTCAAAACAAGTTTCCAAACTGTCTGCAGTCCCTTTGACTTGAAGGAATCACACATAAGAAAAGGGCAGAAAATACTACAGAGCATGCTTATTTTAATTGCCCAGGGGTTTCCAGCAAAGCGCGACAACTTAAATGCATATTCCAAATTCTTGCTCCAAAGCCGTATTCTTTGTGCACTGAAAAGGAGGAAAGACAACCTCATCAATTGTTCTCTGCAGATAAAGGCACTGTTTTGCAGATTTCCCCCAGATCTAGGCCAGCTTTGCTAATGACCTGCCCACCCACCTGGGGGCCTCCCCAAAGTGACCTAAAGGAATTGCCCCAAACCTTTAGGAACCCAAATACTTGATGGTGGACAGCCCCGAAAAGGTTGCCTTTTCCCGTAGCTGTTGGCCCCCACGAACACCCAACGTGAAAGAATTTGTGCCGCTTATTTTCCTAAAGAAGCCGGGGGTCAATAACCACAATTTTAATCCCACACTTTAGTGAATCTGCAGCATTTTTCCGCGGAGAAAACACGAGTTCAAGATCCAAGAGCTACCAGGAGGTCTTTCACACGCAGCATTAAGGCAGTTAAGCAAAAGCTGAATGCAAGTTTTAGAGATCGTGGCCTTTTTATTTTTAAAGTAAAATCAGCAGCTGTTAGAGCACGCACAAGAGCTTCATCAGCGACATTTTTCATAGGCACACGTTTAAATGAGACGTGCAGAAAACGGAGGGCTGGGCAACGTGGTGGGTTCAAAGTCGAAATGGCATGTCTGTGTTGATAACCTGGGCCATTGTATTTGGAAATGGCTCTTACATACTCGCTTCATGGGCCTCGTCATTGTCGTATAACAGAGTGTCTGCCCACTCACTGGCATTTTTAAGGAGTGGAAAGTGCTGTGGAATTCCGACCTGTACACGGTAAGTCAAAATGGCATTCCCCACCCATGAGGGCTGTTTTAAGTCGGGACGGGAGGGTGGGTCGGCCTCTGGCAGGTTTCACGTCCAAGTCCCCCTGGGCATCCCAACCCCCAGAAGGCTCTCCAACTTCTCACTCCCAAAATGCCTTGGAAGAACTTATTTGCTTCCGCTTTTTTTAAAAAACAATTTTGTGCGCGGCCACCACGACCTACATTCTCCTGCGGGGCTCTGTGAACTGGGGAAATAACAAGAGTTTAAACCACACAACAGTTCTGCAGCTCACAGTCTGAGCATTGCTGCGCTCCGCGGGGGTTCGCATCCGGCCGCCATGTTCACGACTCAAGAGCCGCCCCAAAATCGACCCCCCTTTTCCTACATGCCTCTTTTCTCTTCCCTAGCGTCTCAGAGGAGGCCGCGGCGCAGTAAAGGCGCTTTCAACTCTGCCCTCCACCACCTAGCAGCAAAATCCGACCCGACGGCTAAGGGGTGTGCGCCTGCGCGGGGCGAAGGTGCAGGAGTAGGGAGGGGACAGCAGGCCCCCGGCAGCGGCTTGAAAAGGCTGGAGCTACGGGGAGCGGGGGAGGGGTCGGGGCCCGGACCGAGCCTCTTCTTTCCTGCCAGCAGGTCCTTGCTAGGCCCTGGCCCGGCTCTCACAAGTGCGCGCTAAAAACCCACTTCAAAGTCTGTTCTCCCCGCAGGGGCAGCCCCTCGCACGGGCCTCCAACCAAGTCCGGGGCCTCGCCAACCCTTCCAATCCCTGACACTGCTAAGAGACTGGAGGACCGAGGTAAAGGACACTTGCTTAAGAGACCCGGGAACTCAGAGCAGTTTTCGGGTGTACAAGTACCTTCCCCCTTCTCCTCCCACCCCCGCCTTAGTAGGAATGGAACACAAAATTTGTGGCCAGCGTTATACCGTGCCTTTGGAGCTCACCATTGTTTGGGCTCCTATTGACCCTAGGCCCGGATTAGGCGGCGGCTGATTCCTGCTTTACAGCCCCGTCGGCCTAATGACGCCGGGAGGTGATGGGGCGCGAAGCGCCCTTGGAGCCCAGGCGACTGCCGGCTTACCGCCGCCAAGGGCCCGGTAGGTGGAGGTCAAAGGGTCAGCGGGCCGAGACCGCAAGAGAATCGACCGTAGGAAATGAGGTCCCCCCACCCCCGCCCCCAGCTCCAACTTCTTGTGTGGACGGAGAATCTGGGCACCCCGACGAGGGGCCTGAAAGACAGCAGAGCAGGAGTCCTGCCTTCCTGAACGCCTAGTCTCATCGCAGGCAAATCCTGACTAGAGACTTGAGCCTCGAGAGTCAGATATCTCGAGAGAAATATCAATCTACCTACGAAGCGAAGAACCGCTCTGCAGGGTATGGGCACTTCAGTGACAATTCTTTGAGAAATTTAAGTGGAAAGATTCCCTTAGACTTTTTTCGTTTGTTTGGATGGGACGGGTAGTTATTCAAGGGAGGAGAGGGAACCAGGGGAGGAGACAGCAGGCAGCGAGAAGGGGGGAGGGCAAAGAAGTCCTGGACCCAACTTTCCTGGGAGACTTTGTGAACAGAGGCTGTCCCCACTGGCTCTCCAACCTTGGAAATAGCTAAAACGGACTACCCTTCTTAGCCTGGACCCAGATCTTTAACCTTTCAAACTGGATAAACGACAAACTTCTGTGTTGAAGTATACACCACCCCCTTCCCCACCCAACAGTAGAAATCTTAAGCTAAACTGCCCATTTTGGAAGATAGTGGACTTTTTAATAAAGTTCTTACCAGGAACAAGAATGAAATTAGAGGTAGATTACTTAGACTCAGAACCTAACTAACATTCATGGTTTCCAGCTGATCCATCTTTAGGATTGCAAGATTTTGCTTGAGGAGTGGGTGTGGATGCTTATTCTTTTAAGATATTTTCTGAAAATTCAAGAATATATACTTCCAGATTCAGATTATAGGAAGAAAATCAGTGAAAAGTTTCCTACTAGTAAAATAAGCTTTTCTTGGTTTAAAAAAAAAAGAGAGAGTGAGCAAGTGAGGCAGAGGACATAGACTATTTGACAATTATGATGCTACACCCAAATTAGAGGAAATTATGTAGGGGGCAAAACTTTATATTATCTTAATGTTGTTATCACCATTGTCAATTGGCATTTTGTCCTCTTAGAACATAGTGCTTTACAGTAAAATTTTTGGTAAAACAATTTCAAGCCTACTCAGGAAAGATGAAACTCTTCTTTATGTCTCCTAAGTAGATATTTAATATATGTAATGGCGGTGGGGGGAGAAGCAAGTTTCCAAAAATCTTGCATCCAACCCACCACTCTACTCCCATTTAAGGTTAGCTTTAAGTTGGGGTGGGGGTGGAGAAGAAATCCATGAAGAAAACAGTTAACTGTTAAAGTTCACTTAATATTTCAGAAAAAAAAAACTATTCTATTTAGATTTTAGTTAGAACATATTCACACCCAATCTTGTGAACATACACTTTCTGAAAATTTGCTGACCATTTAAAACACTCTCTGGTTTGAAGTGAAGGAAAAATCCTGAAATAGGAATTTGCTCCAGCACCCTCAATGTCAAGGTCAAGAGTGGAATGTCTGGGGTAGGAGTGGTATGGCAGACTGACCAGGTTACTTGCTCATCACTTACGAAGTCATCCCAATCTCTGTTCATGGTACTCAGGCCCTTGCCTTTTCTACTGGTAGAGGAAAGTGCAAAAACAAAACAAAAAAAAAAAAACCTCCATTCTCCACAAACAAAAAAATTCATCCAAAGGAATTTACAATTAGAAACTGTCAATAATTGTCTGTTGATAAGAATCAGTAGGTAACTTAAAATATACTGCTTCAACTGTATCCAGGGAATCAAAATTTCTTTTAATCATTAGTTCTCTGAGCATGTCAATTTAAGGTTGATTTATTTAAATGTTTGAAAAAATCAGGCACCAAATACAAAAATGTTATAAATAAGATGTGCCAAGACTTTATTTCTTCAAAAATAACAATAAACAGAATTCTAGAATTCAAAATGATTATTTGTAATATCAAATTGACTGCCACCAGAAAAACCTAGAGCATTGTCCCTTCAAGAGAAGGTACTTAAGCCTATTCATTACATTTCTAAATTCTTTACAATTCCTTATCTCCAACATTCCATTAACTGATTTGCAAGGTGGTTATTCATGCAGAAATTGGGCTCTCAATATTAAACAGCACCCTCATTTTTTAAAAAAGTCTCTTATACTCTACCCACTCCAATCCCCCAAAATAGAAAGCAGATTCTTTTTCATATAACTGTAAAACAACTGCCTGTCTAAATGAGTTGCTTCACTGAAGATTAAATGGATTAATATTTTATCACAAAACAAACAACCATTTTTCATTGTTATTGATTTTAATGGAAACAATGCTCTTAACATCTTTGCCTATAAACCATGGACTTTAAAAATACATATTTTGCAAATGTTTTCCTTTCCATAATATAATTTCAGAACTGCTGTAGTTATCACACTGCTATAAAATGTTATGAATTGTGAAAATTATCAATTATATACAGCAAAACACATCCCTTTGCCTTCCAAAAGTATAAATGGACTATGGTTTTTTTAAGCACTTTAACCATGGTAAGCACGGCTCAACTGGCCTTACTCATCACCACTGTTTCAGACATGTGCATACTTTTGAAAATATATAGATAGCTAAATAGATTTGATAGATTAGATAAATCATAGATACAAACATATGTGGGTATATGGGTGATCTCTCCACAGAATAGATAGACACGCATCCTGCCACAATGCTCATTTTTATGTAAGGTAATAAAAAACTAAGGGACATAAAACTCATTAGGTAACCTTATGTTTATACATGTAGGACAGGGATGATTAAATCCAGTCTCAGTCTTTGAAGTACAAGATTGAGATGTCATGGCCACTAACTGAACTGATCAGTAATATTTGACTTGCATGCCGAAAATCTGGGACAAACACATTTAAACTCACAGTTTAAGAACCATCTAAGCTACATATAAAGAAAGGAGAGTCTTCCCAGGTGGAAACTGACAATGTACGGAATCTATACCATAGTAGAAAAATAATTTAACAATTTTAAAAAGGGATCTGAGTGAGTTATAAATACCAACAAACAAGATTCATCTGCTCACATCTCCTCTTTGTAGGAGGCTGTTACAAAACAAGAGAAAGGAGTCAGTGGTTCAAAAATTGTAAATTTTGTTCTTTCAAAACAATAAAATTTAATGCTAAAGCAGTTATAATCAAAAGCTGTACAGAATTTGTTAGAAAACATTTATCCATAAATATTGTTCAGTTCCCGGCACTTGTAGCAATAATTAAATTACAACGATAAATATGGCATCAATGGATATGTATTTACAAAAAAAGTTATTACAAAGGCATCTGTATACTAAATGTCACAATCTGTGTAGAGTAACATCACATCCTCAGGCTGAAAATACTGAACAACAGTTTTGACCCCATCAGACAAAAATACATTCACAAGAGTAATGCTTTGAGGAAAAGTTCAAGACATAACAGGACTTTGGCATGGTTTAAGACTGTGAGAGTTTAAACAATCACCACTAAGGCGAAGAATTTTCATCAGTTTAACATCTCCACCACCAATCCTTCTATAACTTCCTCTCAAGCAACAGGACAAATGTTAAAATGAACTGAAGGAGTTTAGGTATGGGATGTGCAGAGCAAGAGAATGTGGAGGAAAAAGCAGTGAAAATATTTTTTAATCCTTCACATGTGAAAACATATTTCCTAATCCTGAGAAAAGGGCATGGCTACTTTTGGATCTTATCCAGAAACCTTCCTGGACAATTGCAATTAACAAGATATAGCCCTATTTATGGCCTCTTGCCTTAAAACTCCATTTCCATTTGACTGGTCTCAATTTTCTTTTAAAAATGCATTTGGTCCATTCTATGGTTAACAGGGTTTGTGTTTGCATTTGTCCTCAGACGTACCATTCGTTAAAATTGGGAGGAAGTCCAGGGTTGTGGCTGGTGCTAGTTTGAACTGCAGAAGGGGTTTTAGTGGTATCTTTACTGTTTGCAGAAGCTATAGCGGGTGGAGTGGAAGATTCATAGCCTGAACTGGCAGCAGGGGAGGAATCTGACCCTTGAGATTCATGAACCTAAAATTAACATGTATATATTATAATGAATATAATTCCAACTGGCATTGTGCAAGCAAAAACAAGAGCAGAATTCGAGCGCTGTAAGAGCAAAACAGCCCAGTGACCCACTTAAAAGAGAAACGCTGCTGATTTTGTTTGTTTTTAATTTTCATATTACCAAGGTATAGAAAACCTGGAGATGTTCCCCAACAAAACAGTTTCAATCCTAATATTAGCATATGGAAAAAGCATAAGGCACTGTTTTATTCATGCCCCTTCAAAAATGTTTTCTCCGCAGATGGAGTGGGATAAGCACTTAGTCTATTGGGGCCCTATAAAATACTCCGGACCCAGGTTTCACCAAGCCCAGTTTGGCTTGGGAAAACAGGTACAGAGAAAGGTGGCACAAGCACCCTAGGCGCTACTTGGTCTCACATAAATGCGTGGGAATCAGACCTCGCTTGTCAGCCCTATTGTTTTATGGGAAGCTGGAGAGCGAATGAACCACCCAACCCCGGGTTCGGCGCGCACACTCTAGTTTCCTACTCTGGACTGAGCTGGGAAGAGGCAGCCACTACAACCTCAAGCCCTGGCGAGCTTGGTTAGAGCTTCCCAGTAAACAACCAATTGTTCCCTCCGCTCCCTCCGCTCCCTCCGCTCCCTCCGCTCCCTCCTCCTCCCCACAGTATTCTGCCCCCCACCCACTCCAGGTCCCCAAAATGGGTTCTAGGTGTCATGGCTGGAGCAAATCAGATTTAAAGTGGAGAATACAGGTGGGCAGCACGGGTGCTTCAGTTCCGCAGCCCAATATTGGGCCGAGAATTTATAAACCGCCGACCGCTAATAAAGAGGTAATTACCTTCATGTGCTTGCGCAGAGAGCTCGGGTGAGTGTAGGACTTGTCGCACACTTTGCAGATATAGGGCTTGTCCGAGGTATGCACGTGCATGTGCTTCTTGCGGTCGCTGCTGTTGGCAAAGCGCCTGTCACAGCCTTCAAATTCACATTTGAAAGGTTTCTCACCTGCAAAAGGCAAAAACGCAAAGGGGGGGAAATACGGTCAGGGACAGGAGCTTCCGAGAGCCGAGCAGCGGGAGACCGAGCGCCCGGCGATCTTCCTGGAGAGAGACTGCCGAGTGGGAGAGGTTGCAACATCTCTTTTCCCTGGAGAAAAATGGAGAGCGCTGGTTGACCTCAGGGTTTTGGGGAGTGGTGGGCGGGGGTGGGGCAGGGCTGGCTCACAACCTGCGGGTCCCTTTGTTCTCGCGCAGGGTGGGAAAGCCCCGGGCTCCTCCAAAGTTTCCCCTAAGTTGTAGTTGCACCCTACCCGGCCCACGGCTCCCAACTCGCAGCCACAT
Organism: Anoura caudifer; assembly: GCA_004027475.1. Taxonomy (NCBI): domain Eukaryota; kingdom Metazoa; phylum Chordata; class Mammalia; order Chiroptera; family Phyllostomidae; genus Anoura; species Anoura caudifer. The sequence goes on from PVKU01005227.1 coordinate 93,353, forward strand.
TCTGCCACTACCTAGGCAATGTAACCAATCCCCGGCCGCACAATGGACCTGAGACGGGACAATCCGGTTCAGTTCCTTCTTTGTACCAGTTAATTTGCCTCTTTCAAATGCAGCGATTTCGCTAAGCCAGTATTAAAAATCTTGAGTCGTCGTACTTAACCTTCAGAAAGAAAACTATATAAATCCAGGGACTCCAGACAGTTTACAAGATGTTCAGAGCAAGCCACGAAACTGTGATGCCTTTTCTACTTTAGCTTTCCTCCCGAAGGACTGAATCGAACCTGGAACTCCAAATAAAAATAGTTTGACAAAGGTATTAGTCATTTAATTAGCAGATATGCCAATCACGGGTAAAAAAGAGCGGAAGTAACCGAAAGTTAGCTTTCATTAGCATTTCTATGGTTGCCTTTCCCCAATGTGTGCCGAAAGCTAAATCGCTTGTAAGCAATACGCTCTCAACACAATCGGAGTCCCTTCATAGTAACCCAGAAAGGGGGACAAAAAGAGGCGGCGCCAGTTTGTTCCTGGGTGCCAGAAGTTCCAATTAGGTCCTCAGACGGCAGAGCAATGTGCCCGAGAAGTTAGAAGTGGGGAAAAAGCGCCATGGGGCGAGAAAGGCGAGAGATAGAGGGACACTGACAGCGCTTCCTTTCCAAAAGGCCCTGGAGGCGCCGCCCCTCACTCTTGCCCTGAAGCTGAATGTCCGCTCCTCCGCGGTGTGCCGTGGTGAATCCCGCGACCACCGCCCTTCTCCCTTACCTGTGTGGGTCCTCTTGTGGATCTTGAGGTTCTCGGAGCGGGCAAAAATCTTCCCGCAGCCCGGAAAGGGACAAGGGAAGGGCTTTTCGCCTGTGTGCACTCGAATGTGGTTGACCAGTTTGTACTTCGCCTTGAATGACTTTCCCTCGCGGGGGCACTCCTCCCAGTAGCAGACGTGGTTGTTCTGCTCCGGGCCCCCCACATGCTCCATAGTGACATGTGTCACCAGCTCATGCATGGTGCTGAAGGTCCGGTCGCAGCTCTTCTTGGGCCGGCTTAGCTGAGTCTCGTCGATCCACTTGCACGACAGCTCCTGCTTGATGGGCTGCCGCATATAACGGAAGAAGGCGCCAGGTCCGTGGTGAGCCGCCACGTTCACGCCCATGTTCATGTTCATCGGGCTGTAGTTTGGGAACTGTGCGCCGGCCGTGTAGGGGTCCGTGCGCGGGCTGGCCACCGTGCGGTACGGATCCGCCCGGCCAAACAGCTCCCCGCGCAGACCCAGGTGGACCTGGTTGTTGTCCACGTGCCCTGTAGGCGACGGGTGCCCCGCGCTCTGCTCATGCAACCCAGGGAAGAGTAGATAACTTGGGGGTTCGGGAATACCAGCTGGAGCGTGGAGACTGCTCGCGGAACCCGCGAAGAGCGCGTGCTGCCCGCCACCCGAGGCAGCCTCGCTGAGCCCGGAGCCACGCTGGCGGAACAGAAAGTCGCGCGTGGAATTGAAGGCGGCGGAGGCGGCACCGCCGTAGCTGGGCACCTGGCTGGTGTGGTGATGATGGTGATGATGGTGGTGGTGGTGGTGATGGCCCAGGGCGTTTGCATAACCCGAACCCTGCGGCGTGAACGCAGAGCTCTGGCCAGAAGATAGATCGTGAGCCGCGGCTGGGCTCAGTTTGAAGGCGGCGGCGGCGGCGGCGGCGGCTGCGTGGGACGAGTCCCCGAAGGGACTCAGCCCCATGCCCGCCGGCTCGCGGTTGGGCATATCGTGGTGGCGCGGCGCACCGAAGCTGCCCACTCCGAGCCCGGGGAACTGTGGACCTCCATCCAGGAGCATCGTCATGGGTGGGGCGTTCTGGGTACAAGAGACCCGGCTGCAGAGAGCGAAGGTGCGGGTGAAGAGATCTCCGAAGTGCTGTAGTCGGAGAGGGGTGGCGGCAGTTGGACACTGCCGGGAGACCCCCAAGGCAGTACCAGGGGCTGCAACTTTCCGTCGCTGCGAGTCTCCTGCAGAGGGGTAGGAGGGAGGAGGGGAAGTAGAAGGAGCTGGAGTAGGGAGGAGGGGGGTAGAAGGATGGGAGGGGAAGGGATGAGAAAGACTCTAGGACTAGATCTGGTTTAACAAAGTAAAAGGCGCGCACAAAGAAAAATAAGCAAAATAACAAGTGGAGGGCGGAGTTTGTCAATCCTGTCCCAAGCACCCTTCCTCTCCCCGAGAGCACAACCGCAGGGCCCGGAGGGTCCCTCCACACGGGTCTGCAGCCTGGACTGAGCTAAATAGCAGAGCCGGCTTGCGACCGCCGGGCGGGCAGTGGGTAAGAGGCAGGCTCGGTCCGCGCCGCTCACCGCGCTAGTCCCAGCCTCCTCGCCTCTTGAGTAATGTCCTTGGACTGATAAAGTCAATCACTCACTCCTTTCACATAAACAGAGCGGGAGGCCGCGCAGCGCGCGCCAATGGGAAAGCCAGCTGGCCCGCTGTCACCTGACCCCCGGCCCTGCAGCCCATTGGCCGCCGCTACACTGATTGGCAGCGCGGAGTGGGGAACATGGCAGCCGCGGTCCAGCGATCACCTCTGATTGGGCCGTGACCAGGCGCTTGGCAGGTGAGGAGGCTGAGGCCAAGCGCCCGCGAGTGGGCTCGGTCTGGTTCACGCTGCTGTAGAGAACTGGAGCCAAGCTCCACCCAGGGACCGGCCGGGCAGAGTCAGGCCTCTCCTCGGCTTCCCTCCGTCCCAAAACGGGCAAGCACCCCTCGCCTGTGCTTTATTCGCTTTCGCCAAATGAACTCTTTGCCCCGCAAGGATCGTTCCCTCTGTCGGCGAGGAGTCTCACCATCCCGAGAATATGCCCCCTCGGCGGCCACGGGGCGCCGATCTCAGGACAAGCTCAGCAGTTCCGCGCTCACGACCCACTAGCTGCGTCCTCCCTGCATGCCACAGTGGGCCCTGATGGTCCAGAGACCACGGAATGAGGTTGGCCAGCTCACTGTCTGTGCCTGAGCTGCTGCCGGCCGTTTGATACCCAAGAAAGGAGAAATAATTACAATTAGAGCTGATTTCTCCTCCCTCTGAACCAAGCGTTTAATCTTTAGTTTTGAGTAGTGGCTGTAAGTTGCCGATGCCCGCCCCTTCCCCACGGAACACCAGACACAACATAACAAACATATAACACAGTACACGCACGCAGCAGGAAACATGCACGAAACACAGTAAACACGAACACACCACACTAAACACGCACACAACCAAATAACAGTAACAGCGCAAGCCAGTGACACAACAAACTACACAGAAAACGGAGGAAACACGCGCACATTAACACAGCAAACGCACACACAAACATAAATACTAAATATGCACCGAATACACTTAGCTTAGACAGTGTACACAAAACATGCACACAAAAAGCTAAACACACTATATAGCAAACTCACTAGACACAAACAGGATCCGTGCAGTTTTCAAACCACGGGGTTAATCAGCCTTGAATTTTCAACATTTTCAAAAGCAAATGTAGGAGGGGATGGGAATGAACACTGTGAGATGGAATCCCCCGCCACACACACCCCTCCAACAGCCAAGGCTTTGCTATCTTCTACTTCTATCCAGAGCAGCAACTGGAATTCTTATCCATTAAGGATTTACTTTCCAGGGTTGTGTATGGGACCACTCCCCACTTCTGTTTGGTGCTAAGTCTTTCCGGACATAATGACCAGGTTCAGACAAGGCTATAAATCCACTCATTTTTTTTTTTTAATCTGGTGGGGCATTTGCAAAGAATACAGGCAAGTGATAGTGGAAAGAAAAGGCCAGGGAAAAGATGACTGTGATTGTCACATCCCTAACAAGGCCGAGCCCCAAGGTCTGCGCCTTGAGGCAGTCTCACAGCCTGGCCGCCATCTCTCTGTAGGAAACATCTGATCAAGTTCAGAGGCGCTCGGAGAGACCGCCTCAAGCAGCGCTTTATAACTGCAACCTTTCACTTCCTGCTCCCCAGTCCGCCTGGCCAGACCAACACTTCCCCTTCTTTTCTTTGCCCGTTTGCTGGGGAGAGAACCTGCCAGGAGCACACTTATGGTACTTATCCCCTCCCACCAAACTTGCCCCAATTCTCCCTCTACATCGAACTCTCGCCCCAGGTTGGAAGGTGAGTTCACTGCTAACTTAAATTATTACTATGCTGAGAACTGGCTCTCCAATAATGGTTTCAGTGTCTCTCAGCAGAGTGTTTCTTTGGGTGGGGGGAGGGAGTGGGGTTCAGAGGAGAACAATACGCCTAAATCATGCAAATGAATTCCCTGGAGTCAGGTTTACAAAAAGGGAGGATTGCTTTTCTTTCTTTTTCTCCTCTCTATTCATTTTCCCCTTTACCTCTCTTCACCTTCCACCAACCCCCACGGACCTTGGGGGGGGTAGTTGGTTTGAAAAAGTTTGGATTTCCTCACAGTGCCTGTCCTGGAGAGAGCGATTCTCAAGGCTCAAGGCTCGAGGGTGGGAAAGCGGTGACTGTCGAGCCCTAGCTTGGCCAAGGGTTTCCGGGAAGCCTCGTCAGGTATCCCTAGAACTAGGGGCCTTGAGAGTTTGGGAGTCAGGCTGAGGACAGAGGGCGGTGGAGGGAGCCCAACCTGCCCCTTTGGGGGGAGGGGTCCCTAACACAGGGCAGAGGGGGATGTTGCCGCGGATGACCTACCCGTGCCCAGTGTCCGTTTTGATATGGCCACATTCCGATAATTAATTGCCTCCAGCACGTGCTCTGTAGTCACAGGAACAAAAAAGGCATAATTCAATTAGATCATCAACCGCGAAGTGGGGAGGGGAGATGCTTGTTAAGGGGCCGACCTGAGGCGGTCAGCCAGGCCAAAACCGCGGGCGGTGGAGCCTTTCCTGGTGCAGCCCTGCCCAGCCAGAGGGTGCAACTCTGAGGAGATGTCGTCGCTGGGTGCGTTGCAGGGAACCCAGATGCCCCCAAAAGGACAGTCTGGCGGCTTTGTGAACAGCAAGGCAGAGGCAGGCTATTTCAAATTCTATTTAGGTTGGTTTGGGTGGAGGTTTCCTTTTGGGGGAAGGGGAACCCTGACCCTTGAAACACGGTAGAAATCAAAATATCTCCAGATACAGCAAGTTACTGCATGTGAAAACAAAGACGCCCCCAGCAAACCACTCCCGTGAGGTAATAATACTAATGCAAAGTTTCCTGATTACCTGCAGTCCCTACCTCTCAACTCGCTTTTCCGAGGAGACCCTAGGAACAACTTCGGGGGACAGGGGGCTTTGTGGAGCTGAATCTGAGAGCAGAGTGGTGGCTAAAAGAGGAGAGCACAGAAAAGTTCTTGCATATAGTCTGGGGCAAATGAAAAGAGAGCTCTAATTTCTTCATTTCTCAGGTGGTGAAAGCACTCGCTGGGCTGGGCTGGGCAGGGCTGGGCTGGGCAGGGCTCAGCAGGACTGGGCAGCTTGAACCCAGGGGTCGTGGTTCTTATTTTATTCTGTAACCCAGGCTCTCTGGGCAGCTTTGGCTTACTGGGGTTTACATGTGTATTAGGCAGTGTAAATTAACCAATAAATCTGTTTTATGCGTCCCCCAGTTGTATGTGGTCTGGTCTAAATATCCACATGTCTGCATGGATAGGAAATATAATGCGATCCTTTCCCTCACACTGAGCTCAAACACTAAATAAGAAAAATATTTATTTTTATGTGCAAATCTGAAGCAACAAATAAAATTGGGGAAACTGATCATTGCCAAATTTGCAAACCTTTGAGCCCTAGTTTTTGACATTCATCTTGGAGAAGCAGGAGGAAAACAGAATGTCCAGAGGGGCAGGAGAGATGGTTTTTCTGTACAACCCAAATCCCCACTCTGCAGCACTTATCTCTACACTCCAGCATCCTAAGAAACAAAACACATAGAGCAAGTTCTGTTATCGGGCAGGATTTCTTTCTTAAACATATTTTCTGTGGCGGACATGAAATTATCCTAAGTCAGAGACCTAGCAATTTCTCTAAGTCTGAGGGAAACACTGCAGTCTTTTCTTCTGTTTTTTATTTAGAAAAGACTTGCAATCTAACACTCGCAACATTTTAAAGACCCTTTAAACCCAGCAAGCGGATTTCCGTTCTGCCAATGCTTCCTGATTTATTTCAATAAATGAATCTTTGAATCCAGGAAGGGAATTATTCCAAGACACTGAATTTGGGTGCCCCTGCCTCTCCTTAGTGGAGCACAGTGTTTCTCGTTGAAACATGTCCTTGAAACTCGCCATTATTGGATTTTTCCTGGTAAAAGACACTTTCTTTACATAAACCCCCGCCCTCTCTTCAGAGTCCCAAATCTTTTTAAAAGGAAAAACTGCAATCGCAATAAAAAAATGAAGGGGGAAGAAAGCTGGCAAAGGAATGCGTTTTTAACTCCTCTTTATTTGTATGCTAAGATAAAGCTCTTAATTGGTTTCAGGGGCTGAGCTGAACTATCTATCTCCGGAGCTCCGGGACCTCAGACACACTCGCCAACCATTCATTTGGACTCCAGGCTTTATCAGCTACATTACAGTTTTCACTACAGTCCCATCATTTGATAAATGTTTTATAAGCTCTAAATACTTTCAAAATTAAATATAGAATAAACAAATAGACATTGTTAATCAACTCTATTAAAAATATGTTTTGCTTTTGTCCTTTGTAGTCCAAGGCTTATCGCTGCCCAATGTAATGAAAAGCAAAAAAGTCGGTAATGAGACATTTTCATTGTACTTGTCAATCAAGGGTGTGTGTGTGTGTGTGTGTGTGTGTGTGTGTGTTTTAAACTTCAGAGACACCATCCGAAGTAAATAAGATTGAATCTGGAGAAGGAGAGCAAGGAATTGAACTAAAGCTACCAGAATTTAGTTTGGAATAATGAAGAGAACCCTGAAAACACAGGAAATGGAGTGAAATCCTAGGGGGTTGGACATTGCTTGGTAACTAGCCAAGTCTAGGTGCAAGGCTCATGGTGAGTTGTGGTCCTGGCCAGGCAGGTCTTGTACCAGTGAGTACCTTTACTGCTCTGGGGGCACTTAGATATTAGCCTCGGGGCTCTAAGGTACACTGGCAATGGCTCTGGGTATCAGAAGAAAAAGTCACATTGGAAGAGTACTTCCTTTAGGATCAGAAAGTGGGGAGAGCTCAGGCAAGGAGAGATAGAGACCAAGGCAGAGAAAAAAATATGCACTCATTTCATTTGTGTTTACAAGTTCTTCCCCAGACATCTGAAGAGATGGGGTAAGGAGAATGAATGCGGGGTGTGAAGCTTGCCTAACATTATGAAATACACATTTACCCAGGAATCCATGTTCCTTCTAGCTGCTACATTCTCCATGAGTTCTAAAATATAAATGATTTCAGCTCCAAAACAAGTAGAGAGAAGCATTTGGCTATCCAGATGTTTTTGCTTATTCATTCCTCTACCTTGAGACAGGATCCTGCACCCCAAATTACCTATGGGCCACACAATGTGTTCTGGCAGTGACTCTCATCCTTGATGCCTAGGTTGGGTGCCCCTCCAAGCTATTTGTTCTCAAGCTTTATTTTCCTGGTTGGGGCCTATCCCACCATTCCCTCTTCTTCCTCCCTTCCTCCCTGGGGCAGAGACTGCATCACCTGAATATTTTTTCTTTTGCCCAAACTGAGAATGAGAATTTCACCTAAAAATAGTCTTCACAGCCCTTTCAACTCCCAAGGAACTTCATATAGTTCAGGAATGGCATTTTGTAAAATCTAATTGCCCGTTGTTTTTGCATTTGGTTTGGAGTCACTCATTTAATTCTTTCCTAGATGGGGGAAGGGAAAAAAGGGATTTCATATTTAAAAAATATGATGCCTCCTTTCTCCCCCTTTTCTTTCCTCTAACCCCAAACAAGACAGAATGGGGGTGAATTAGAATAACTTCTAGTATGAATGTGCTTTGACAGCTTTCAGGCCAAATCTGGCCCATAGCCTGTTATATTTGTATGACCCCAGGAGCCAAGAATGTGTGTTTTAATCTTTAAAGTGTTAGAAGTAGAAAAAGAAAGAGGAGAAGGAAGGGGCAGGGAGAGATTATGGTACAGTAACTGAATGTGTCCCACAAAGCCTAAAATATTTTCTATCTGACCCTTTTCAGAAAAAGTTTGCAGACCCTTCAATTAGGATTGGATGGCAGCCTTAGCAGAGGCTAAGTATTCTTAATCAGTGGTGTGCTTTATCCACCATTACTCTCTATTTTTCAAGCTTCATTTTGCATGATATAATTTTTTCCAGCCTCACCTCTCAATTATTTCCAGGGGTAAATTTGACTTTGGAGAATGGTGAAAAATAAAGAATCAAGGGAGAGTGAACTCATGGGAGAAAGAAGGGACAAGAAGAGAGGAGAGAGGAAAAAGAGTTGTGAATATCTCAATCCTCAACTAGGTGACCTCTGACCCCAAGGGTGGTTTTATTGTCTTTCTTCTTTGGCTACAGATACATAGTTTATTGACCTTTTCTGCTTGACTGAGCCCTGAGGGGCAACTTCAGGGGCCAAATCAAGCAAGGCATATGAGTCCAGGCTAAGGCAGATGAACAGCCTGCCTTCAGGAAGCTGGAAGGAAGTAACCCCAATTCCCCAGGCCTAAGAGTGGACTCCTCCCCAATTTAACTGCTCTTCCTCAGGGAGGGCTTGGACTTCACCAATCTCCTCTTTCTCTCCCAGAAACACTCCTCTTCCTTTCCCCCAGACAAATGCCATCTGCCAGTATACTTGGACAAGAATTTTAGGATCCCTACTTAAAGGCCCTCTTTTAAACTATAAGGTAGATTAATATACAAGTTCCAAAGTGCTCCTAACAACCCAGTTGGTGAGCTACTGCCTTTGTTCGTCCTTGTAGGCATTTTACTCCCCCTCCCTTCTCTTTCCTCTACAACTCTGGCCCTATCACGAATTTTTCTTTAAGGTTACAATTCCCCCTGCCTTCAACCCTTGTACCCTCAGACTCAGCTTTGGTAGATTACACTTCACCTAGGGTTTTCCAGAGGGGCCATTTGTGGAAAACCAGTTTGGGGATTGGGTTACTCCAGCAAGGCCAAGGAAAAAGACAAGCCTGAGAAAGGCCCAGATGACATTCCTGTTCCAGCTCAGTGAGAGTGCCATTTCTCTTCAATAGGGCCAGGACCATTTTCATGAGATTGTTGTGGAGGATATGAAATTTAAAGGGAGTATTCTCCTGGCACAGCCTAGACAAACCCTCAACTCTTGGGAGGTTGGGGAAGACAGCAGAATTTAGGGATTATCGACTTCTGGTACTGCCCCACCCTCAAGCCCCACCCACTAGGGCTCCTGCCCCTCCCTTCAGAACAGGCACTTAACTTCTTTTGAAGGAAGCCCTTTTTGTGCACTACCACCACAAGGTCTAATACACTGCAGAACTTGAGGACCCATTCACTGGGAACTTTGAGGTCCCATGAATTGCAGGTTGAAATCCAGCGTATTAACCTCTTGCCACCCCATAGAAACCAGAGGTTGGGGTCTTCTGTGTTCATCCTTTGCTAGTTTGTTCAGACTATGTCCATCCAAGGACACCTTTCCTTCCTCCCACAGAGTCCAATTTCCATGCTGCTGACCTGGCCCACCAACACCTATGTGCTTTGCTTTCTCTCCCCTTTTCTCTCACTTTAACAAAGAGTCCTTTATGTATCAAAGAGCCTTATTTGAGCAAGAACAACTCCATGGGCCCTTAAGCACAGTCAACAAGAGTTCTCAGAGCCTTTGGTTCCCCTTCCCAGACATGTCCTTCTCTTGACCTCAACATACAGGCTTCAGTCAACACCAGCTGTGCAAAAGCCCCTCTGCAGGCATCCAAGTTTAAAGGTCAAGATTTCCTTAGGACCAAGGGCCTCTTGAAACACATTTTATCAGCAAACGTTTGTTTTTTTCTCTTTCTGCTTCCCCACCCCATAAAAGTCCTTAATCTATCTACCTATTAAATAAAGGTGAAGAAATGAGTCCTAGAACACCTTTTTCCTTACTGCCTCAGCACTAGTTATAAGGGCCAAACCTACCTCATTTCAGTGGCCTCAAGAGCACTCAGAAGACCCCTCTACTACCATCACCTAAATATCTCTTTCCCACTTTACAAAAAAGCTCATGAATTTTTTTTTTACCTCTCCCTTTTTCTTCCTGAAGTAGCTTTAGCCTCTAAGTTTTTCTGAAGCCAAGGGAGCCTACATTTCCTACTGATGCAAACTAGCTGCCTCAGTGGTTTATATAGCTCTTACTTAATCACTGTGACATCTGTATACAACTTGCCTGTCCTCCCCAGCTTCTAACACACCCCTAACAGTGAAGGGGGACCCATTTCCTTCAGCTCCACATTGGAATACCCTGAAAATCTTTGAAATATTCAGATGCTGAGACTCACCCCAGAGCTTCTGACTCATTTGATCTAAGGAGGGATGCCATATTATGATTTTAAAAAGCTCTTCAGGGTGTTCTAATAAGAGAATGGCTAAGCTAGAGTAGGTCAGTATCTGGAGCCCCTTTGCTCCTACTCTGCTCTCTTTCCAGGCTTACATTTTTTAAAAAGGATTTTATTTATTTATTTTTAGAGAGGGGGATAGGGAGGGAGAAAGAGAGGGAGAGAAACATCGAAGTGTGGTTGCCTCTCAAGCACCCCCAACCAGGGACCTGGCCCACAACCCAGGAGTGATCCAACCAGCAACCGTTTGGTTCTCAGGCTGTCACTCAGTCCACTGAGCCACACCAGCCAAAGCTCTAGGCTTACATTTTTAGCCTTGGCATCAGTACCCAATTCTAAGATACACCAACTTGGTATGCTCTGAGATTAAACTTTGGCTCCCTGTTCCAGACTGCTATCTCTATCTATTTCCTTTGCCCATCAGATGTTCCCATGAAGAAACTCCTCACCTTTCAACTCCTGCCTCCTTTGCTTTCTATGTCCTTGACATTCTCTGGTCTGAGATGCAAGAAACCAAGGGCTTCTAGTCAAGAGCTGGTTTGCCCCTGGGCATGGTCCCATTTATTTTATTTCAACTAAAGAGCTATACTTTTGCAGTTACAGAATAAAATTTCCACTGTAAGACAGTGAAGGATAGAGTCACTTGAAGAAAAGAGCTGTTCTGATCCCACTTCTCTCCATCTTACCCAGTCCAGTCTTGATCTTCCAGAAGAAAGGAAAAGGGGATGGAAATGGAGAGGCATTTCTTCTCACTTGGAATTGTTCTCCGGGAAATTATTTTTTTGCTGATCCCCTTTTACCCTAGGTGGACTCCCAGGACTGGTGAGGGGAACATTATACCTCTTAGGTTCTAGATAATTACAAGGAACAGAGCTGTTCAGAGATCATGCAGTTTGGTCAGGCTTCAGAGACATCTCCCCGAAGTTGTGGAAAGCAGAAAGAAATGGGCACAAAATGAAGTTGCGGAGTAATTTGAAACTTAACCTGTTTTTTTTCTTAGCAAAAAAAAAAATTATTTACAAGAGCAATACATTAGCTGATTTCCTCTATTTACAAAAATATTTATAACTTGCCTGCTACATTCAAGACACAGTCTTAGGTATCGTGGATAGATATGAGTAAATAATATCATGACTGACTCATGCACACAGACCTACAAACATTTTAACACCAGGAAAACAGATGTGTGATTTAGCATTTTAGAATAAATCCATCATGAGCATTATATTGATTATTTGAGTGTTTAGGGTAACTATCAGAGCTTCTTTATTATTTTTAAAAAACACAATGCTATGATGTATCTTTTCCAATCCTGATATGTTACTGCAGTTTGCTGGGATGAATACCTGAATGGAACTTTTTTAGAAGAGTTTATCTTTTGGTAAGCAAGAAAGAAATCAGCTTGAGTTCATTATTTTCCAAATTTGGGGAATGACCTCTTCCATCATATCCTACTTTTGACCTCTTCTGCAATATTTAATCTTCCGAATCAAGGACTCCATTTAATACTGCTTACATTCTGACCTTTTAAAGCAATTTTAAAGATCACTTGGTAACAGTTTGAGGCTTATTATAATTCTTAATTTTATAATTCCATAACTCCCCTAAACACACACACACACACACACACACACACACGACTAGCTATATGAGAGTGACTTATAGGTGAGTTCCATACATGAGCTTTGTTTCTTGAGCTATGTTGTCATTCTATAGCTGTGGTAGGTTAAAATCATTATTTTTGAATGTAATGCTCAGAAAAGTTGTGAGGCAACTGCTCCAGAAGCTGGCTTGGTACTACTCTACCAGTGATCACATAGCCTTTAATTTTATTGATTGTTTTTATAATGTAGGTCCATGACAAATAATTTAATGGGGAGAAAAGAGCCTTTAAAGGAAAATACAATGGAGAAAGCATTTTGTGCATATACTCTGTAATACTGAATTTTCTGAATTGTAACCACATAATAAATGAATTGTTTTGTTTATTATCAAGTGATCCTTGCAGTTGTTTTAAAAGTCCCATCCAAACATATATGCTGCTTATGTGTACTATTACATGGAGAGTGTGCATACAATTTTAAAAAGAATCCTTGATAATAAAGGTCATAAATTTCAGACATTTACACAAATCCCAATATTTTAGCTACCATATTTAAAATATTTGGTGAAAAAAATCATGACTTTTCCCCTTTCTCCAAGAGAGGAAACATCTCAAATCTCTTTGCTTACTAAATCAGTCAACAAAGGTATCTGCAGCTCACCCTAATTTCTATCTCATCTCCTTGAATGGAAAGTTGCCAGAAGGTAATTTTCTTCTGAGCAAAGGATGGAAAAGAGGCATATCAGCCATGTGTTAGCTGCCTTTACCCCTACCCTTGCTCCCAGGCTGAAAATCTTTTTTTTTTTTTTGCATTTTTTCTCAGGCTGAATATCTTGACTTCCATTCTCAGTTTCAGAGGAAGGAACAAATTTGGACAGGACAGGAAGTCTTATGGCCAGTCCATCAATTTATTGAGCTGTGTCCTGGGGTTTTTCTAAAGAGCCAAATCTATACTTATCCTTCTCCTCACCAGACTCCTCAGCTTTATATATTGTTTTCTGATCTTACCAGCTGAATGGACAAACAATGTCCTATGAGTTTAAGGCTACAATGTACCTACCACCACTACATACCAGCCTGAGCAGCAAATACTGTTGAGAGAGTGCTGCATGGGCTGACACTGTGCTAGGACTGAGGTCTATGATGACACTGAAGCCAGGCCTCCATCATGTGTGGGAGGAAGAGGTTGGTTATTCGTGGAGATGAAATCTGTACAGCTTCCCAAGAAGTAAGCTTGTAAGGTGTGTGTGTAAAACTAGGCCTCCAGGCCTACCATTACTTCTCCCTCATCCTTTCTTGAGGTGCCACTTATGACAACGCCTCAGGTTCCTGGGCTTTCAGTGAGCAGATGCTTGCGAAGTCTTTTCCTGTAGGTCAGGAACCAAAAGCTTCGTTACTTTGGGACCCAGAGAGGGCAAAGTAGGGGAAATCGGAGTCCGAAAACTGGGGAGAGGGGAGAAACCCCAGAGCTCTTTTGGTGCCTATTGTTTCCCGCCCCCAACCTGGAGACCAGAGACAGGGCCTGGGGAGGAGGGACTCGGGCTGTTGGCTGTGGTCCGGCGGTGAGGAGGGTTGGGGGTGGGGGTAGGGTGGAGAAGCAGCCTGGTATGGGAGGGGATTACAGGTTGGCGCCGAGCCGAACTACTCCAACAGCCTTCTTTACATTGCGATCCATGGAGGGAGAAACCTCCCTTTCCCTTTCTTCTCTTCTTCTTTCCCTCCGTCTTCTCTACCTCCGTGGGGCGCTTGGGTCCCGTCGCTTTCCGAAGCACCAAAGTCTCAGCCTGCTGATCCTGGCCCACAGGGCATCAGGGCCTGTGAGCCTGGCTCTGGGGCCGGCCAGCCCTTCCATTTTTCTTAAAGGGAACCTAGGGGCGCAGCGCCTCGGCTGTTTTCCTTGCCCGTTGCCGCTCGAGAGGGGCTGTTTAATTAAAGAGGAACCCGCGATGTATACGTCAGATAAAAGCAACATGCTGAATAAACTGATTAAAACATTGTGTTTGCAACACATTTTATTTCTCTCCCTTTTTTGATCTTCGCTGTGCTTTAAAGAAATGTCATCGCACGGTAAAGCAAGCCATGAAACGTTATTTCCTTATAGTGTGCGGCGCTTTTCAAAGGATAGTGTGATATATTTTAGAAAAGCTATCCCGCTGTGAAAGCTTGCGTGTCTTCCCTTTACCAAACTAAGCTCTTGTCAATCACACCGAGCCCGGTCCAATCACCGAGATCCTTTTTGGAAAGCAGCTCATCCCGCTGTGCTTTTATACCGCACTCCGCAGCCTGTTTTGATGCATTTTTACCGGCACGTCCAGGGGAATGAATGATGAGGCTACGGACTGTGCAGGGCTGGCTCCCTGAGTGCCCATCCGGCCCTAAACAGGCACCGCCGCATTGTGCACGATCCAGGTTTTCTCACGTGGTGGGAACTTCGCAGGGGTATCCCGACGTCAACTCGGGTCGATGCTGGGGACCTGGCTTATCATGGCTGTGGGATCGCTTCCCGGCAATCACTGGCCTGGATCGGTGTAATAGCCGCTCTCCTGGACGGTCTGCTCCGGGAAAGCACGAGCCAGCTCATCCTGGCACTGCATCTTAACCACGGGGGGTTGCAGGACCCTTCAGGATGTACCTACTCCCCAGGAGAGTGGTGGGGAGGAGTCAGGGTCACTGACCCCCGTGAAAGAGGTGTCTTTATGTGGCCTTGCCCGGGCTTAGGCTAGGGCGTTGGTTTCTAGCAAACAGCAGTTTTCTCCTCTCCCTGCCCCAGTCTTCCAAGAAAAGCCATTCTTCCCTTGAGGGGCCACGAAAAAACGTAGACTCTGGCAGTGCTCGAAGAATCCTACCCCTGAAAGAGAGGCACAGCTGGAGACCAAACTGGTGGCCCCAGGCGGGGCCAAGCCTACAGTTGCCAGTCGGAGCCTTGGGGACCACGGAGCTGTGGGATAGGCGCGGGTGGCCCCAAAAGGCCAGGTGTGAATTCATAAACCACTGCCAAGAGAGAACTCAAGGGAGAAAGGGCCTACGCCCACGCCTTTCCTGGATGCAAGAAAGGGTTGGCAGGAGCCGCTCAGCTCCAGAGTATCACAGATTCCTCCCCCTTCCACTCCCTTTAGTCACCCTCTTTTAGGGCTGGGAGCTCTCCCCACTGTGGTGATGTGGAGGCTTTTGATCTTCTGGTTGGCTTCCCCGTTCCGGGAGGGGAGGCAAGGGAAGAGGCTTTGTGGTCCTCCTTTCCGGCAGAGCAGGGAATCGTTGCTTGCTTTTGTTTCCAGTTTCATTTCGAAATTGAACCAGGAGACTGCGGTTTGGCTAAGGTCTCAGGGGATGAACAAGTGCAAGCTGTGTGATACTTACACGTCCGTAGAATAGACCAAAATCTGAATTTCGAAATTGTCATCCAGTGTTATCTGTCCATCTATTCTGCCCCTCTGCTCTTCTCTGTCTCTGGCTGTACCTCACACACTAATACATATATCTCCTTGACTCCGATTACACTCACTCTCTGTGCACGTTTTTCGATTTCAACGAGACTAGGACACCGCCCCCCTCCAGCGCCCAAGCGCAGCTCTTTCCCACTCCTGTCAATCGTTTTCTCTAGCATTTCCTAAAGGACGTATCACTTGTTGGTAGGGGCCTAAGTCCATCCAAGAGCCAATGACGAAGGGAGGGGAGACCTCAGCTCCCCGGATTTTTGCTCATTTCCCAGGCTCTGTCTCGTTGGAAGTGAAATCCACCCCAGTGCTTTTCCAGGGATCTCCTCAATGACGATCAACTCCTCAGGCTGACCCTAAAACGAGAAGAGAAGAATCGCCCAGCCTTCTTTACAGCCCCGCCTCTGGGTCTGGTCTCTGGCGGTGTTTGGGACGCTGATCAGCCGAAATCCTCGCTCAGCACTGCCAGGCACTTTACGGTTCCCAAGGGCTCCCCTCATCATCTCTCCACGGCCTGATCCGTGAAGAGCAGTCCCTGCTGGTTGGTACAATCTTTAGAGTTTCTTCCCCGTACCCTTGCACGTAAGGCCGCGGGGTGGAAGAGGGTCGCTCCTCCGTCCCCCGCAGGGGTAAGGAGGAAAGTTGCTGCTGCCTGCTGTACCTGGGGAGGCCTGGGGAGTCAGCCGGGAAGCCTGCCTTTGGGGCTTGCTCCCCTTCCCAGCTTTGTAAGAAAAAGGGTGGGTTTTGCTTTTGGTGAAGTTTGGAAGTCAGAAAGTAGCCCCATTGCTGGGGGCTCAGGAGACTGTCCACAATGGGGTACAGGGGCAAGGGGTTTCGCCAGCTTTGGTTTAGCAAATTGACAGGGTTGGGATCTTGCTGCGTCTGTCGGGCCACGCCGATGCAGTTTCTGACGGGAAGATCACACGGAAATTCCTGAAATGCTGGGTATAATGGGGAGCCGAGTGAATTCTTGGTATATAGGTATGTTCAAATGAAAAAGATTCTGAAAATGGCCCTAGCTGGCGTGACTCAGTAGGTTGGAAGGTCGTCCAGTGGATCGAATGGTAGCGGATTCAGTTCACAGTAGGGGCACATGCGTGGGTTGCGGTTCAGCCCCTGGTCGGGGCTCATGCTAGAGGCGCCGGCCTCACATGAGTGTTTCTTTCTGTCCCTCCCTTCCCCTCTCTAAGATCAGTGAGCATGCCCTCGGATAAGAAATCATCATCATCATCATCTCCTTTCAAAAAACCTGAAAATGGATTCTTTCGATGCCAGAAACTACTTGCTGCCTCCTGCGAACAGGTTATTACCCTTTTTAAAATATTGCATCGTGGCTCTGAGGATAGGGGCAAGTATTTAGGTTTCTATTTCCAGACACAAAGCAGTTCAAGTGTGAACTCGAGGCTGTAATAGGCAGCCATGACAGGAAAACAAGCACTCACACGTAGGCGGGAGACAAGCTAAGGTCTTCTGGGAAGCCTTGTGGCTACCGGAACACTGGCGAAAGAGCCTAAACAAAAGCCAACGTTGGATCTTTCCCCAGCTGCTCTCTCTGGCCACTTGGGACCCAGACAAATCCCCCTCCCACCCTCACACTCGTCCCTCCTGGGCTCTCTCCAACTGCCTAAGTACTCGACCAGTTCTTGCTGAGAGTTCCAGGGCCAAGCCAGGAAGCCCCAAAAGAACTCAGAACCTGCCTGAGCTGCCGCTCCTAGCATTTGCCTCCCGCAGCCGGCTTTCACCTTGGCTCGCAGAAGCCAGCACCTACCTGCACCACTTCCTCTACAGAGCCCGCTGTTGTCTTATAACAAACCCAGAAGACCAGCTGTCAGCGAAGGCCCCAGGCCATGGAGCTAAGGTTTGCTGCTGCCTGGGCAAAGAAGGTGGCCTCCATTGTTGATCTAGCTCTTCTCTTGGAGGATGGGGAAGGTGTAGGTGTAGCAAGGTGTGTGAAATCTAATTTTGAGGGAAGGGACAGTGTCACACATCATTCAAGTTGCAATTAGGAGCTAGCTTCCAGCCTCACCTAAGCTCCTGTAAATTAACTGACATTGGGCTAATCCCGACCCCTCTCCAGGCCTCAATTTCTCCAAATGTAAAAGGAAGGGTCCTTCTCTCAAGGGTGCACATCTTGCCATAGATTTGAGCGAGTGGATAGACTCCAGCCTGTCCCCCTCATTCCGTCCGCTCCATAGGGTTTTCTAAAAATTTTCTTTGAGCCCATTTGTCCTCTAAATGGACTTACACTTCTACTACCTCCTCTGTTCCCAGAGCACAGCCGGCAGCATGTTTTTCACTGCAGTAGCCAGGGGTTGCTGGGAATTTGGCAGTGCAGCACCTCTCTCACCTCGGTTCCTGAAACTGGCAGTCCCAAAGACTAGAGATAACCTCTCGCAGCAGCAGGGGTGGAGCAGGGCTCATTTGGCTCATCTGGCCGTGCCATTCCTTCCCTGGACTTCAACCTAAAGGGGTTGACCGCACCCTCTCTCTGGGGACAGAGGGCCACTTTGCTCCCGAACTGCCTCTCCAAAAACAGGGGCTTTATAAGTTTAGGGATAATAACAGTAAAGCAATCCAAACTCTTGCTAAAAAGATGCAGGGGATCTCAGACTGGGCCCAACCAACTCTGGGCAGTCCAAGAGCATGCAGACTCAACATTGTGCTGCCTCTCCATTGTTGAGCCAGATCGCTTGCTGCCTGGTTCTAAAACCAGACCAATAGAGAACACCAGACACAAATAGCTCCTTTCCTGCATCACATGACCATTTCTTCGGTGGGACCTGTTGTGCCCCATGTGCTAGGAAAAGGCAATAGACGAAGATTCCAGCAGTCTGCTGAATTCCCTCACAACACGATGCTGGAGTGGAGTGGAATGATCCCCACTAGCCAGATGTTTGGATCCTGACCCTGCTGTCATTTCCCAGACTGTATCTTCTCCTTTCACTTTCACCTGCCTCTGGCGCTGCACACTGCATCCCAGGCCAAGAGGCAGGTGGGAGGAATGTGTTCCTTGCTCTCCCCAGGGTCAATGATCAGGAACGAGCAAGCCTGGAGCAAACATGTGGTGCTCTGCACAGGAGGCCTGAGGACCCTGAAAGACCCTGGTGTGAACACCCCTCCTCCCACTGCTCCCAATCTGGTTCCTCTTTGCCAGTTTGGCCACCCAAAAACCATCCTCTGGTCTGTCCAGTGCACTGACTGGCCTTCTGCCTTTTGCATTTATAATTTTCTTAGACTTCCATCTCAATTAGTTTCCCCCAATTAACAGCTGCTTCCAGCCAAATCAAAGTTGCCTCCTCTATCAGCTTCCCCACCTCACCTTTGACTTTGGAGTCATTTAGAAAATGACTTCACAACTTTGCAAGAAATAAGATGCTCAGACTGCTCCAGGGAAGCAAGAAAACAGTGATTATATTTAGCATCTATTAAATATAAGGTGCTGAAGATAAATTGTTTCAAGAAACTATCTCCACAGCCCTCCAAAGTTGGTACTATTATCTCTCACTCTACATATAAAGAAATTGAAGCATAGGGCTGAAAGTGCCAAAATTGAAGGAGAGGCTTTGGGTGGGAGAAATAATTGTTCACCTCATCTGGGCTTAGCAACACCTGGTGTGACGTTCAAGATCTGGAGTCATGTCTAGACTGCTGCTGACCAGTCATGGTCCTTGGGAACTTCACCTTACCTGTTTCTTCCTCATCTTTAAATTGGGAATAATGTTAACCCCCTACCCCCTACCACTTCATTGGGTTGATGTTGGAATCAGAGGAGAATATGTCTGTGATACTGTCATGTACAATGCACTGTTGAAATTCGCTGATCTTGGAGGACTAATGCAGAATTTGAGAGTCCTTGTTCACTTCGGATGCTGGTCTTGATGCCAGTAGTCTCAATCTTTTGAGGCAAGCTTGCAAAGACGTTGGCTGGGAAGTCCCCTGACCTCTTGGAGCTGCCTCTGGAGCATGACTGCATGGCCTTGGTCTGAAAGCTTATTGTAGTACACAGAGAGTCTGTGGGAGAGTTACAGAGTGCACCTGGTAATGCACGTTGTTTGGAAAATGCCTTGATTTGCAGAGCACCCAGCTACTCTGCTTGGTATTTCGACTCACTTGGGGCTACAACCTGTTTGGGTCTATAAAGCATGGGGTCAAGTGTAAACAGGAGTGCCTGCCCACACATGGTTCTTTGTAGACATTCCAGAAAACTTGTACACAGGAAATATTTGGGTGCATGATAGCACCATGGTGGCAGAGTCTTTCCAACCAAGCAGACAGCACTCAACCTAGCCTTGAGTGCTCCTAGCTTCAAGTGGGAAAATGAGCACAGGTTTTTGCTTTGAAAAGTTTAAAGTAGAAAAAGTGTGGAACTTTTTTTTTTATTATTTGGAGTGTCTCAGGATGGGGTACAGAGGGATGAGTAAATAAGTGAATAAATATTGCTGTTAGTGTTGACAAACATGTCTGGCACAGATCCTGAGGGTCTTTGGGATGAGAACTCAGGGTGCTTTGGGGGAAGCAGTAGCTTTTGCTGTTAGTCTACCTGGCATGGGGGTCAGTGGCCCAGCCTCCCTCACCTCAGAATGCTAGTTTTAACTGGCTCCTATACTCTGTGCACATTGAGATTATGGGGAATCCAGTCTGACCTTTCCATCCCACAACAATCTCTCCTTTTCTACCTCCCCACTCTGTATCTCTCTCTCTCTCTTTCTTTCTCTCTCTCTCTCTCTCTCTCTCTCTGTCTGCCTTTCTCTTTCACATACTCTCTTCACCACACATACTTCATTCTTTCATTCACTCATTCTTTCTATCTCAAATGTCCTGTGGTCACTGCACAGGCTTTTAAAAAAAATTTTAATTGTTTAAGTACAGTTTTCTGCCAGTGCACAGGCTTTGATAAAATAGTTTTAGGAAGGTTTGAATTTCTATATCTTGTCACTAACTGGCTTCTTGACCTGGGACAAGTGACTTAAGAACTGTTAAAGGAGGTTAACAATTGTGTCTATATTTAGGATTTTTCAGGTGAAATAAATGAAAGTGAATGAGTGACAAATAACAGTGGTCATTCAGTGATAGCTACTGAATAAAGTAATCTCTGATAAAGTGGCTTCCTGTGTAATGTGTCAAAGCATGCAAAATGGCTAGAAGGGGTAAATGTGATTCACCATATTTGTGAGGTCTTATAAAAATGTGTTGTATAAAGTTACTTTTAAAATCTCTTCCAAACATGAGTCTATGATTACAGCACCTTATTTTGCTTGCAATGATACCAAGTGATGATAGATGCATTTGTCCCTCAGATCCCCAAAGAGCAATTCTATTGTCATCTGGAGATGCCCTAACTGACCCCCTATCAGTCCAGACCTAACAAGGGCTAAGCTGCTACCTCACCCCCTCCTTATAAGAGGGCAAGATTTCCCTGATCCAGTGGCCCATTGCTGCCTAGGCCAACCAAAGACTCTGACCCTTAGGTAATGTGAACCAACAGAAAGATTGTCCTTTCCTCCATTTCCATTCCAATGTGTTATCAGGTGAACTGAAGATAAGAAGATTATCGATAGAGCCCACAATTGTGGGAGGAGTCACAAAATTAAACCTAAGGGATTGAAAGTAGAAGGCGAGGAGGAAACTGGCCTTGATCTACATACATGGTGCGGGTTGGGATTGTATATGGAACTCCTGCAACCTCATCAGTTTCCCTTTTTAAAATATTGCTTAATTATCAACAGCTCAACTCAACTTCTACCCCTAATTAGGTGCCCAGAAGCATGACAATGACTCACAATGCTTTGAGTCAATCCTCGGCCTAAACTGTGCCAGTAGCAGAGTGGTGGAAATGTAATCTCAAGATAAAGAAGGTGATGAAGTGGAGATGACACTGGGCACTTGACTGGGATGCCCTAAACTAGCCAAGTGACCTTGGACAAGTCACTTAAGCTATCTGGGTTTCTATTGAACTCCTATGTAAATCTGAGATAGATGAACTAGATGATTCCTACAAGCCCTTCCCCTCTTAAAGATCTATGACAAAAGTTCTGTGTAAAAAGTCAAGATCCAGTTTGATAGCATTGAGAGAATAGTTTGGTGGAGCTGGAAAGGGGCCTGGGGAAATGGCTTTTCTAGGTTCTTTGGATGATTTCTGAGCAGAGGGTTTTTCTTAAGAAATAAACAAGAAATATCCATTATCCATCACTTCACGAATCCAGATCAAGGGAAAGTTCAGCAGAACAGATAAAATAAGGCAGGTTACTGTGACCTGGTGAGAATGCATCAACCTCTTTTGTGGGGACAGGATGATCCCAGGTTCCAGCCAAAATTGTCAATCATAGTTGAAGACTCTGTATTCTTTAACTGCACCTGTATTGGACAGCATTTTATGTCTCTGGAAAATTATTTTAAACTCTTGTGGTTTTGCTTGGCCTTCGTTAGCCTAACTGCAGGAACTGGTATTGGTTCCCTAGGGAGTTCACTAGTCAGAAATCAGGTGAGATTTTGTCTTTCAATCCTTTCCAAGCATTTGAGGTGTGTGCTAGCACCACAGTGGCAGTCTTTCCAACCAGGCAGATGGCCCTCAACCTAGCCTTGAGAGCTCCTAGCTTCAAGTGGCGAAGCTACTTGAAGGGGGTGGGAAAAATTGTCTCTCAGACCTTTCAGAGGCATCAGACAGTGACAAGATTGGCAACCCTAGACAACTGATGTCTTTGGCAGGATGACATTCAGTTTAGTTTGTGAGCTGTGGGCTGAGTAGTTCTGGAGTACTTAAATATCAACCACAAGGAATATTTTCACAAGTAAGTATAATCTTTTAACATAAAGTAATAAATCATGGAAAGTATTTCTCAATTAAGAAAATGATTTCAGTGTACTTACACATGGAGTTGGTTTGTAAAATTTAAATTCTTTTTTATTTTTATTTTTTAAATTTATTTTAATTGTTCTTGTACAGTTTTCTGTCTTTTAATCCCATCCTGGCCCACTGCTCCAGTACTCCCCACCTCCCTTCCATTTCCACCCTCCTAGTTTTTGCCCATGTGTCCTTTATACTTGTTCCTGTGAACCTTTCCCCTTTTCCCCTGAAATTCCCTTCCCTCTCCCCTCAGGAGACTGTCAGCCTGTTCTCAATTTCAGTGTCTTTATATTATGCTTGTTTGTTTGTTTTGTCTATTAGCTTCCAGTTAAAGGTGAGATCATATGGTATTTGTCTTTCACTGCCTGGCTCATTACACTTAGCATGATGCTCTCCAGTTCCATCCATGCTGTCGCGAAGGGTAGGAGCTCCTTCCTTTCTCCTGCATAGAATACCATTGTGTAAATGTACCATAGTTTCTTGATCCATTCATTTACTGATGGGCACCTAGGTTGCTTCCAACACTTGGCTAGTGTACATTGTGCTACTATGAACATATGGGTGAATAGGTTCTTTTGGATTGGTGTTTCAGGGTTCTTAGGATATAATCCTAGCAGTGGAATTGCTGGGTCAAAAGGTAGATCTATTTTTAGCTTTCTTAGAAAATTCCATACTGCTTTCCATAGTGGTTGTACCAGTCTGCAATCCCACCAACAGTGCACTAGGGTCCCCTTTTCTCCACAACCTCTCCAACACTTGTTGTTTATTGCTTTGTTTATGATGGCCATTCTGACTGGTGTGAAGTGGTATCTCACTGTGGTTTTAATTTGCAACTCTCTGATAGCTAGTGATACTGAGCATCTTTTCATGCGTCTCTGGATCCTCTGCATGTCTTCCTTGGAGAAGTGTCTGTTCAAATCCTTTGCTCATTTTTTAATTGGGTTGCTTGTCTTCTTAGAGTGGAGTTGTGTAAGTTCTTTATATATTTTCGAGATTAAACCCTTGTCTGAGGTATCACTGGAAAATATGTTTTCCCATACAGTTGGTTCTCTTTTTGTTTTAATACTGTTTTCTTTAGCCATGCAGAAGCTTTTTATTTTGATGAGATCCCACTTGTTTATTTTTTCCTTTATGTCACTTGCTTTAGGGGACATATCAGTAAAACCGTTGCTGCATGAAATATCTGAGATTTTCCTGCCTATGTTCTCCTCTAGGATTTTAATGGTGTCATGACTTAAATTTAAATCTTTTACCCACCTTGAATTTATTTTTGTGAATGGTGTAAATTGGAGCTCGAGTTTCATTTTTTTTTTTTTTGCATGTAGCTGTCCAGTTCTCACAATACCACTTGTTGAAGAGGCTATTTTTACTCCATTTTATGTTGTTACACCCTTTGTCGAATATTAATTGACTGTAGAGAATTGGGTTTATTTCTGGGCTCTCTGTTCTATTCCACTGGTCCATGTGCCTGTTTTTGTGCCAGTACCAAGATTTTTTGATTACAGTGGCCTTGTAATACAGTTTGGTATCAGGTATTGTGATCCCTCCTACTTTGCTATTCTTTCTCAAAATTGCTGCAGCTATTTGGGCTCATTTACGGTTCCATATAAATTTTTGAAGTGTTTGTTCTATGTCTGTGAAATATGCCATTGGTACTTTAATAGGTATTGCACTGAACCTGTAAATTGCTTTGGGTAGTATGAACATTTTGATGATGTTAATTCTTCTGATCCATGAACACGGTATATGTTTCCATTTGTTTGTGTCTTCAATTACTTCTTTCTTCAGTGTTGTGTAGTTTTCTGCATACAGGTTTTGTACCTCCTTGGTTAGGTTTATTCCTAGGTATTTTATTTTTCTTGTTGATATATTGAATGTGATTTTTTTCTTGATTTCTGCTTCTGCTGTTTCATTGTTGGTATACAAAAATGCCTTTGATTTCTGGATATTGACTTTGTATCCTGCTGTTTGGCCAAATTCATTTATTAGGTCAAGCAGCTTTTTCGCTGAGTCTATTGGATTTTCTATGTATACTATCATGTCATCTGCAAACAATGATGGTTTTGTTTTCTCCTTTCTGAGTTGAATGCCTTTTATTTCCTTTTCTTGTCTAATCACTGTGGATAAGACGTCTAATACTATATTGAATAGAAGTGGTGAAAGTGGACATCCTTGTCTTGTTCCTGATCTTACTGGCAAAGATTTTAGTTTTTTTTCCCTTTGAGTATGATGTTGGCTGTAGGTCTCTCATTTATGGCCTTTATTATGTTGAGGAATGCTCCCTCTATTCCCACTTTGCTGAGTGTTCTTATCATAAAAGGGTGTTGTACTTTATCAAATGCTTTTCCCGCATCTATTGATATGATTATGTGATTTTTGTCTTTGCTTTTGTTTATGTGATGTATTATATTTACTGATTTGCGAATATTGAGCCATCCTTGCATCCCTGGGATGAATCCCACTTGGTCATGGTGTATGATCTTTTTAGTGTATCGTTAGATGTGGTTTGCCAATATTTTGTTGAAGATTTTAGTGTCTATGTTCATTAGCGATATTGGCCTGAAGTTTTCTTTTTGTTGTGTGTTTATCTAGTTTTGGTTTTGGGATTAGGATGATGCTAGATTCATAGAAAGAGATTGGGAGTCTTCCATCATTTTGGGTTTTTTGGAATAGTCTGTGAAGGATAGGGGTTAGCTCTTCCTTAAGTGCTTTGTAGAATTCTCCTGTGAAACCATCTGGTCCAGGGCTTTTGTGTGTTGGGAGTTTTTTTTTATTTCTGCTTCAATTTCATCTGCTGTTATTGGTCTGTTCAGGCTTTCTGCTTCTTCTTCATTGAGTTTTGGAAGATGATATTTTTCTAGAAACTTTTCTATTTCACCTAGGTTTTCAAATTTCTTGGCATACAGTTCTTCACAGTAATTTCTTACAATCCTTTGTATTTCTGTGGTATCAGTTGTAATCTTTCCTCTTTCATTTCTGATTGTGTTTATTTGGGTCCTCTCACTTTTTTTCTTGATGAGCCTGCTTAAAGGCTTGTTGATTTTGTTTATCTTTTTGAAGAACCAGCTCCTGGATTCATTGATCCTTAGAATTGTGCTTTTAGTCTCTATGTCACTTGATTCTGCTCTGATCTTTGTTATTTCCTTCCTTCAACTTGCTATGGGCTGTCTTTGTTGCTGTTCCTCGAGTTCTTGTAGGTGTAGGGTTAGGTTGTTTGTTTGAAATGTTTCTATCTTTTTTTAGGTAGGCCTGTATTGCTATGAACTTCCCTCTCAGAACTGCCTTTGCTGTGTCTCATAAGTTTTGGGTTGTTGTGAGTTCATTTTCATTTGTTTCCAGAAACTTTTTGATTTCTTCCCTAATTTCATTCTTGACCCATTCATTGTTTAATAACATGCTATTCAATCTCCATGATTTTGAGTGTTTTGGGTTTTTCCCCTTGGGGTTGGTTTCTAGTTTCAGTCCCTTGTGGTCAGAGAAAATGCTTGGTATGATTTCAATTTCCTTGAATTTGTTGAGGCTTATTTTGTGTTCTGTCATGTGATCTATCTTTGAGAATGTTCCAGGTGCATTTGAAAAGAATGCGTATTTAGTTTCTTTGGGATGAAGGGCTATATATATCAGTTAAGTCCACTTCATCTAGAGTGTTGTTCAGTGCCACAATATCTTTGTTGATTTTTTGTTCGGAAGATCTGTCCATTTTTGACAGTGGGGTGTTAAAATCCCCTACCATAATTGTGTTGTTCTCAATATCTTTCTTGAAGTCCTCTAAGATTTTCTTTATGTATTTAGGTTCTCTTATGTTGGGTGCATATATGTTTACAATGTTTATGTCTTCTTGGTGGATTCTTCCCTTGAGTATTATGAAGTGACCTTTGGGTCTGTCTTTATGGCCCTTCTTTTGAAGTCTATTTTGTCTGTTATGAGTATTGCTACCCCGGCTTTTTTTCCTGTCCATTTGCTTGGAAAATTTGTTTCCAGCCCTTCATGTTGAGTCTGTGTAGGTCTTTTGACCTGAGGTGGGTCTCTTGTAGGCAGCATATGTGTAGGTCATGCTTTCTTATTCATTCAGCTCTTCTATGTCTTTTGATTGGAGCATATAATCCATTTACATTTAAGGTTATTATTGATAGGTATTTATTCATTGCCATTTTTGTACCTGTGTTCCTCTCTCTCTCTCTCTCTCTGTCTCTCTCTCTCTCTCTCTCTCTCTTCCTTCCTTTCCATAAAGCAGTCCCTTTAGTATCTCTTGCAGAAGTGGTTTGGTAGAGGTGTATTCTTTTAGACTTCTTTTGTTTGAAGCTCCTTATTTGGACTTCTATCTTGATTGAGAGCCTTGCTGGGTAAAGTAGTCTTGGTTGCAGGCCTCTGGTTCTCATTGCTTGGAATATTTCTTGCCATTATCTTCTGGCTTGGAGCATTTTCATTGAGAAGTCAGCTGCTAACCTTATGGGGGCTCCTTTGTATGTTACTTTCTATGCCCCTTGCTGCCTTTAAGACTCTCTCTTTGTCTTGGAATTCTGCCATTTTAATTATGATGTGTTTTGAAGTGGGTCTCTTTGGGTGCCTCTTGATTGGTACTCTGTGTGTTTCCTGGATTTGTGTGACTTTTCCCTCATCAAATTAGGGACGTTTTCCATCATTACTTTTTCAAGTAGGTTTTCTATCCCTTGCTCTTCTTCTTCTCCTTCTGGAATCCCTATTATACGGATATTGTTATGTTTCATATTGTCTTGCATTTCCCTTAATCGTTCTTCATTCTTTCTAAGCCTCTTTTCCTTTTATTGTTCTTTCTGGGTGTTTTTTTTTTTTTAACTTTGTCCTCCAACTCGCTGATCCGATCTTCTGCTTCATTGATTCTGCTTTTGATTCCTTCTACTGTGTTCTTCAATTCAGAAATTGTATTCTTCATTTCCTCTTGGCCCTTGTTGATAGTTTCTATTTCCTTTTTCATGTTAATATAGTTTGCAGTGAGTTCATTGTAGCTTCCCTGTAATTTCTTGTAGCTCACTGAGAGCTGATTGAGCTTCCTGACAACCATTGCTTTGAACTGGGTATCTGATAGTTGAGTTGCCTGTTTCATTTACCATTCTTTCTGGGGCTTCCTCTTTTCCTTTCACTTGGGGATTGTTTCTTTGTCTTCCCATGGTTTGTGAGACTCTTCTTGTTAGCCTCAGCTTCTTAAATTGATCTGTTCTGGCTCTCTGGGTTTATGGTGTAAACTTCTGTGGTAGAATACCTGTGAGATGCAGTGGTGCAGTCTCCTTTGGGTATCCTGGTGTTCACAGCTTCCACTGTCTCAGCTGTTGGGATGCCCCCTCTTTGGGTCCAACTCTGTTTTGTTCACAATTCTGTTTGTGTGTGTGTGTGTGTGTGTGTGTGTGTCACTTAGGTTCATGGGTATGAGCTCCGGGTCTTCCACAAAGCCCCCTCCTCTGGTCACATGGGTATCTCCGGTCACATGGGCGTGGGCGTGCACTCCTACTAGGGGTATGCATGGGTGCTCACAGGCCCTGCATGCTTGCCATTCAGACCTTAACTCCCCTCCCTGAGACTTCAAGCAACCAAGTCTCTCCCGGTGCTGCTCAAACCTTGTTTGGCTGTGGGGGGAGCAGTTGACCTGGTTCCCTTCCTAGAGTCCTGTGGCAGACCCAGTGAGCACCAGGCCCGGGGCTTCAGCCACCCTGGTCTCCACACTGATACCAGGCCCTTATTGTCCTGAAAAATTCTCTTTACCATCTGGTTTTTTGATGTCCACTACAATTTTTGATCTCCTATCTTCATCTATGCTGTGGTACTATTGGCTATTTGCTATGTTCCTCCATAGATTGGCTAGGTTTTTCTTGCATGTGTAGGGGAAGCGGAATCTGCTCCCTCCTACCATGCCACAATCTTCCCTCTCTCCCATTTAAATTCTTATTATGTCTCTGTAATATGCATTTCAGACAGCCCATTCTGTAATCAATAACTCCCTAACTTTACACCATCCTTGTTTGAGTCACAGCATATTTTCAGTTGCCTTTCAATAACTGTTACATTTCTTCATGTCAAAAATCTGAATATGTATGTGAAGACAATAAAGAGAATTCTGAGCTGTTGTGGCATAGATGATTGTAGTTTGGCTTACATTTCTGTTCAACCAAACAGTAGGTTATTTATATAGGCAACCTCATTGGATTTAGGAAGAATCTATCCATGCTTGGGTTCTGGACTGCTTTGGATTTGCTGTGGAGAAGAAATAATGTGGTTAGGGTTAAAAACCCTAAAAATACCATGGCAGTCTCCTGGCTACCAATTAGAAGTATGTGGCTTTGGCCGTGTGAGTCTAGTATCCATGCATTTGCATGCTGTATGCTCAGATAGTTGTTATGAATATAATTTTGGAGAAGTGCACTTTATTGTTAACAGTCTTTTTCTATCTGGCTTGGAGAGGCAAAAAGTTTTCTTTGAACTCTCAGGGTCAAGATTTATAGTCATTGCACCTAGGATGATCTATCAGATTGACAGTAAAAAAAAATGATCTGACTGGTGTAAGGGTGTGAGGCATCTTATTGTTCAGTGGTTTCTGACTTGACCTGTTCTTTGTGATTTAATTTCTTGCCTATTTTCTACTTTATTTCAATCACACCTGAATACCATCTATAACATAGATTGTTAGGTGAAATGCATTTCAAATTCTAATCTGTATTGTCCTGCCTCAGTAATAGGAGGAGAAACAGTGATTTATAATCATGTTAACTCAACATTTAAGTAAAACAGGCACCCTTATGTGCTCATGAAGAGTGGAAAGTCCTTCTCGGCCCTGCTGCTAAATAGTTGTGTCACTCTGACAAGTTATTTAAATTCTTAGAGCCTCAATTTCCCCATTTTTGAAAAGAATTATGTTGATGAATAAAGGGTTACTACAGTGCCTGGCACTTAGTTAGTGCTGAGTAAATGTTTAATGCTCTTCTCAAAAATCTCCCTTTGTGTCTATAAGAAAAATTCTCAGACATTTAAAGTTAAGAACTAAAGACACAGAGCAGATTTTGGCTTAAATTATTACTGGGTTGGATTTACCTGTATTCAACCCCATTTTTAAGAAATAGTGCAGAGTAAGTATACAAATCAAAAGAAAGGTTGTAGTTTGGGATTTCTGTTGGTATTGGTTGTATGTCTGAAAATAAGCCTTGCTCCTCTCTGCACCATGAATCATAAGAGATCTCAACTCCTCAGCTCTCTTCCTCATTAGCCTGTGAGCTCTTCTTCAAGGAATGATAAGAACTGTGTCCTTCTCTTCACTGTCTCCTCAGAATACAGCCCAGTGTGTGTCTTGAGCTCATGATATAAGAGCTATTTTTATTGCAATACTAGATTAGTTTTAGGTGCTAAATGACATAAATCAAAGACAAGATTCCATATAATACAAGAATTCTAAGCAGAGTAGCAATAGGCTTAAGCAGTCCTAAAAGATGATGTGGATGGAGCATGTCTGAGTGTGGAGGAATTTCCAAATTGCCCTTCCTCAAAAAATGCAAAAAAACCTACACAACACACACACACACACACACACACACACACACACACACACACACACACTGAAAACGTGTGTCTACAGATAAAATGAGGCTGTACTGTGAGACATAAAGATACATAATTTGTACAATTTCTTTGTAAATCCCCCAAAGGTTTTAGCATTTTATCTTATTGTTTGCATATTTGACAAATTGAAACCTAGTTTGCCTTTTGTATTAGAAATACTTACAGATCTCTTCTTTGTGAAAATTGAGATGCCCCACTTTTGTGTATGTTAATACTACCTTTCCTGCCAAATCATTAAAATGATCCTGTCAAAGTAATAGCCTGAGTAATCAGCACTCTTCAGATATTTATGCTTAGAAAGAAATTCAGCAAGGCCCCAAATGATGCAGGTTAACTTGTGTTATAAGAAATACCATCACACACACAACTTCCATATAGCAGTAAGTCCCACTGACGGTTCTGATGGCTGGGTTTCAAGTGCTGTTTATTATAGCTGAGTTTGGCACCAGCCCACACAGTTTGTTCTAGCAGGATTTAAGCTGTCACTGGAGCTAAATTCTTGGTCTCTGTGAGGCCTGACTGCTGTGGATTGCGTGCAGGATCAGTCATGGAGAATGGATGCCATGCAGGTCTGCTTGCAGACACAGCTGTCAGCCCTATGTAATCAGGGGAAGTGGGATATGGCTGATTGTGATTCTCAGTACTGCTAATTGTACCTGTTCCCTGGCTAAACCACACATTGGTGTTTTCACTGCTGATGCTAAAAAGCCATCACTAACACAATTCCAGAATGGAGTGATTCATTGTTTCTGTTGGTAAAGCATGTTCTAGGATGAACAGACACTCTAGACAATCTCGTAATGATATTTTAAAAGAAAGTCGATTCCCAGCACATGCCTGGGTTACAGGCCAGTTCCCATTCCAGCACATGCCTGGGTTGCAAGCCAGTTCCCAGCAGGGGACACATGAGAGGCCACCACACATTGATTATTTCTCTCCCTCTCTCCTTCCCTTCCCCTCTAAAGATAAAAAAAAAAAAAAGAAAGTTGGGAGAACTCAATACAGAACTCAGAAGACAGGGACAATTATGCAAAATGGAGTCAACTCACAGGATTGTTTCTAATCTAGACTCCTCAAACTAAAAATAGTGAGAGAATATGAACTAGTCGATAAATGCAAAAACATTTTCTAAGGGCTTATAACAGGAGAAGACTGCATGAAGGGAGAGAGCAGAGTCAAATAAGACAATACTATCATACTAAATTAAGGTGATACTCTATTAATTTCTTCCCTCCAGATTACAGGGTGCAAATATCCATGAGTTTTTTCTCTCCCACTTTCCTTATTTTTTTCTTTCACTGTCTCTGTGTCTGCTATTTTAATGTCTTTTAGATAGAAAATTTGGGAGGTTTTGTTATTTTCCCCTTTTTAACCCCTCAATTCATTACCATCTCATACTTCTTCCCCCTAACACCTGAAAACATGGACAGACTCTTATTTGTGTAACTCTAAGTTCATGATGAGCAGGAAATCATTTAAACATGCTTAGAAGATGTTGAGTAAGGAATATTCTATAGTGTTCCTCTCAGGAAAAGAAAAGCCCAAGCTTAATATTAGCTATATGAATAGGGAATAAAGTTCATTCATTCATTCATTCATTCATTCAATAGTGTTCACTGAGTGCCTACTCTCTATCAAGCACTGTGTCAGGACTTCCCTCTCTCCAATGTAAGAATTCTTTAATAAAGTAAAACATGAACATATGATCCAATTCTATTCGGCTTCTTATATATATTACACATGAACTGAGCACCTAGTAGTATATATCAAGCACTAGATGCTGGGACACAAAGATGAATGAAGGACAGTTCTTTGTCACCAGGTATTTGCAGTCTTAGAGGAGGGAGGTAAAGAAATAAACAGGCAAATACAATACAACTTTTTGCAGTTGCTACATTCTAATTATGAAGCATGAATGAGGAAATGCCATTTCTTATTAGAAATAATCCCAAGACCTCCCAAGTCTTGAGAGAGCTCTAGGAATATTCTGAATTAATGGGAATGGACATACAGTCAGTACTTATCTCTTTCCTTGTTTTTCCTATTCTTTGGGGTTCTCTCACTTGGCTTCCCAATGCTGCTAGCTCCTTATTGATTCATTTTCATCCGATAAGCACCTACTGATTTTCTACTATGTAGCAAGTATTATACAACATGGGGCAGGTACTGGGATAAGACTGTTTCAGCCCTCAAGGAACTCCCAATCTAGTGAGGAGATAGACAAGGAAAGAGTCCATTACATTTGATACTTACAATGTGGTAAAAACATAAAAACTGTAACATACCAGCCGCTATCCAGTTATGCATTAGGTCTGCATTAGGTGTTGGGTATGATAATTACATTATAAATAATTATATTTATTAGAGTTATTAATTTTTACATTTAAAAACTCAGTTTTAGTGATTAAAATATTGTTATTACACCTAGGATGTTTTCAATGCTTATGTTGCCAGGCACTTTACCTGTAGCACTCATTTAAAACAATCTGCAGTCCTGACCAGTGCAGCTCAGTTAGTTAGGCATTGTTCCACAAAGTGAAAGGTTGCTAGTTCCTTTCCTAGTCAGGTTATATGTCTGGGATGCGGGTATGATCCTCAGTCGAGGTGCATACGAGAGGCAACCAATTGATGTTTCTATCTCATATCAATGTTTCTCTCCCTCTCTTTCTCCTTCCCTTTTCTCTAAAAATAAATAAATAAGCAAACAAATATTTAAATCAATAACAATCTCTAGTTTGCATCTAAGAAAACAGGCACAGAGATATTCAATAATTTGTTTAAGCTCCCCTGCCTAGTTAGTGGCAGATTTGAAATTAAACTCTAAGGGCTATCTGAATCCAAAGCTTGCTTTCTATGTTTCTTTTATTTTTTTCATTTTTTATTGTTGTTCAAGTACAGTTGTCTTCATTTTCACCCCACCATGCCCCCTCACCCCACCCATCCACATCTCCCACCCTTGAACCTATCCCCTTTGGCTTTGTCCATATGTGTTTTATACATGTCCCTTGATGGTCCTTCCCCTATTATTCCCTATTATCCTTCTCCCCCCTCCTCTCTGGTTACTGTCAGTTTGTTCTTTATTTCAATGTCTCTGGTTACATATTGCTTGCTTGTTTGTTTTGTTGATTAGGTTCCACTTATAGGTGAGATCATGTGGTATTTGTCTTTTACCACGTGGCTTACTACACTTAGCATAATGTTTTCCAGTTCCATCCATGCTGTCTGAAAGGTGGGAGTTCCTTCTTCCTTTCTGCTGTGTAGTATTGCATTGTGTAAATGTACCACATTGGATCAAAAAGCTCACATTCTTATCCAGCACTCTGTCAAGAAGAAAAGCCAACCTCGGGCCACAAGATACTCACAGCAGTGAGGAAAATGGAAAAGAAAACATATAATTATTATGCCATAGGACACTGGGATGAAAGTGGAGAAATACATCTTTGTTGAGGGTATTAATTAGAAAGGAAAATGATAACAGATGATTCTTCCTTTTTTTTGAAAACAAGGAAATATCTCAAGTTTATTTGTTGCTGTGGTAAAATATGCACAACATAATACCTATCACTTAAACTATTTTTTAGATTTATTTATTTATTTTAGAGAGAGAGAGAAAGGGGGGGAGAGGGAGAGAAACAAACATTAATCAGTTGCCTGTCTCACACCCCCAAATGGGGATCTGGACTCAGACCAGGCAGGCACCCTGACCTGGAATTGAACCAGCAACCCTTTGGCTCTCAGCTTGGCACTCAATCTACTGAACCATATCAGCTATGGCTTACTTTAACCACTTTTAAGTATACAGTTTGGTGACATCCACTGCATTTAAATTGCTGTATAGCAATCACCAACATCCATCTCTAGAACTTTTTCATCATCCCAAACTGAAACTCCATACCCATTAAAAAATAACTCACCACTTCCCTGCACCCCAGCCCTTCATAACCCCTATTCTACTTTCTGTCTCTATAAATTTGACTATACTACTTGCTTCATATAATTGGAATCATACAATATTTGTTCTTTAGTGTCTTGCTTATTTTACTTAGCATAATGTTACAAGGTTCATCCATATTGTAGCAATGCAACATATTCAATTCTTTTTAATGGGTGAATAATATTCCATTGTGTATATATACTATATTTTACTTATTCATTTCATCTGCTGATGGACACTTGGGTTCTTTCCAACTTTTAGCTATTGTGAATAAGGCTTCTATGTACAAATATCTGTTTAAGTCACTGTTTTCAGTTCTTTTGGAGTGTAATTGCTGGGTAATATGGTAGTTTTATGTTTAACCTTTTGAGAAACTGACAGTTTTCCACAGTGGCTGAACACTTTAACATTCCCACCAGCAACACACTAGAGTTATAATTGCTTTACATCCTCATCAACACTTATTTTGTTTGTTTGTTTTTAGAATTATAAGCATCCTAGGAGATATGAAGTGGTATCTCATTGTAGTTTTAATTTTTTCCCTAATGCGTAATGATGTTGTGCATCTTTTCATTTTTAAATATATTTTATTGATTATGCTATTACACTTGTCCCAATTTTTCCCCTTTGCTTCCCTCCACCTGGTATCCCTATTTCCTCCAGCAATCCCCCGCTTAGTTCATGCCCATAGATCATGCACATAAATTCTTTTTCTTTTCTTTTTTTAATTTTAATTGTTCTTGTACAGTTTTCTGTCTTTTGCTCCCATTCCAGCCCACCGCCCCAGCCCTCCCCACCCCCCTCCCATTTCCACCCCCGCTAGTTTTGTCCATGTGACCTTCATACTTGTTGCTCCAAACTCCTCCCCTTTACCCCTGAAATTCCCTCCCCTCTCCCCTCTGGTGACTATCAACCCCTTCTCAATT
>PVKU01005228.1:0-127920 GCA_004027475.1 Anoura caudifer
AAAAAAACATGGTAGGGAAGAGTTTGTTTGGATTGCTACCTCTTTTCGTCAAGCAAACAGAATAGAAACTGATGGCCCAGGATCCTGAGTTTCAGAAACAGAACTGAGATGAAGAATATCTTTTTACAAATGCACCGTTTGTGCTGTTTCCGTACTATTTTATTATATCTATCTACTACTTAATTCACAGCATTTAAAATGAAGTGAAATAAATGAAATGGGAAAAGAAATAATAAAATGGTTGATGTGAATCTTCAAAGTAAAGCATGATAATATATCTCTTATTTTACTGTGTGGCCTTATCAAAAATGAATGCAAATTTTCAATGTAGTTTCAATGTAGTTATGACAATTTGGAGTATGATCATAATTCTAGATACAAAATAACATATGAAAGAGGGACTTATATTTATTTGTTGAGATAGTCCTGCCCTTTTAATTTTTCATAGTTATAAAGTAGTCAAAAGAAAGCAGTATGACTTAAGAAAAAATAACTTGCAGTATGTTTAAACCAAATTAATCTAACAAGCCTCAATTGTGACGTTTTACTAAATAACTTTTCATTGATATAAGCCTAGAAACAGAATATTCATGGAATTAAGGGATATTTATAGTGTTATAATACATGATATATCAGCTCAAGGAAAAATATTAATGAATAATTGAAAACGTTGTTCAGTCTTAAATCACATAATTTTCCAGTTGACACAACCTACTGTTATCTCCAATAGAGGTAAGACACCTCTCTGCAGCAAGCCTGATACTTATCATTAAATGGGTTTAATTAAATTAATAGCAACCAGTGTATATTTATTTCATGCTTTGTACAGCTTTTGAATACTAAGTAATACACATATTTTGGTCACATTAACACATAAATTAATTTTAACCCTAAATAAAGAAAACAAGCTGTCATCAGAGCTTTGAAAGTTCGCTTTTCCCATGCACTCTAGTCAGTGAAAGACTCCCTGGGTCACCACCACTTCGACTCTGGAACTTAATCCTTTTCTTTTTAAATCAAAAGCTCTTCAACATTACTAGTTATATTAATATCATAGTAATAAATTTCTTGAGGGAAAATTTAAAAAATGTTCGCCTATTCCAGCTCTCATAAAATATCTTTTCTTTTTCCATTTAAAAGCCACATTGTACATGGTACTTTATTCCTGTAAAATTATCTTTCTATATAACACTTAGAATTCTAGTCTTACAATTCAATTCAATATTTTTAAGTGCAGCATATGATATTTGCCCTTTCTAACTTTCCATTATTTAATTTAATATATTTAATTTACTCACAAATTCCTGGCTTTGTCTCCTTTTATGGTGTACTGCTCGCCTTTTAGTATAACTTTATGATTTCTGATCCCTTTCTTCCCTCGTATTCCCACCTATGCAAAATACTACTTTACAGAAAAAATCCTTCCACTCCTTGTTTGGTTTCTAAGTGAGATGTGACCACGCTGACCCTTACACCTTCTTTGTGACTTAATGGCACTCGACACAGTCTGTAGTCTTCTCCACTTATGATTTGCCTCCTGTAGAAAGCTTTTCTGAAAGCAAAAATATTCAACAGATCAGTTTTCCTTGAATATATATGCATATATAATGATATATATTGTTATGTGAAATGTGTATTATTTTATATATTTCATATTGTTATTCATGTTGCTCATTCTAGTTACATGTCACATCTAGTCAAAATTAGCTTTGTGATGTAAATCATTAGTCTGCTTTTCTACATGTCTTCCTCAACTAGAATAAAGCACCTGGACAAAGGTAAAACATAAACTTTTAGGCATATGAATCCATAAGATTGCCAAATGCGCTAAAATTAAACAATTCTTCAGCCAAAACTCCATCACATGATGGGGATAAAGCAATGACAAACCTCTACTGGTTAAATTCAAAGTTTTCTAAGTTTATTTCATTACTATGATTTTTTTAACTTTGTGTTTTGAAATTGCTGCATCCTGGCTTCTTCCTTCTCCAGTTCCTGGACTTGACTTTTTTCACATCTGCAGATACTGCCGCTGAGGTGCCTGCATATTCATCAGGCTCTCTCCTGAATGTGTGCTTTCCGTTGTTCACTCCTTGCTTTCACTTTACACTCTCCCCCGGGGGTCAATGGGAATTCAGGTGGAACTTCATTGGATTCCATAAGTGAAGGAGCAGATTGAGGAAACAGTTGGAGCTGAATGGAGTGCGATACTGTGTTAGTTATAGGAAAATTATGAAGATGTACATTGCTGTTTTTTTTCTGTGTGTGTATGTGTGGTTTCATAATGAATTAATAATTTTAAAGAACTCTGCTGCTTTTCCCTTAATTCTTATGTTTTAAAATGTATACCCACTGTTTTTAAAAATGACCTAAAATTGCTGTGCTTAATTTTACATCCCTGATATTTCCTCAATATTGCTATACTCTGTTTCGATTTTTATGTTGTTTTTAATGTTTATGCCAATTAGTTTTTTTAAACTTTAGAGATGATTTGTTTTTCTTATTTCTGGATGCCTAAAATTAAGTATTTTTTAATTAAAAATGAAAAAGAGGTGAGGACTTTAGTGTATATTATTCTATATTTGTTTTGCCTGGAATATATGGGCCATTTTTAATTGTTTTAATAATTTTTAATAATTATATTTCAATACATTTCACCCATTTTTCTGGTTCAATTATGGAGATACTTGTTGTCCCTGTTTTGGAAAGTCTTAGTGCTCATCTACTATTGTCTTCCTAAAAGCTTTAGTCTTTTTCTGTTTTCACTCAATATAATCTTCTCAACATTTTCTTTCTATGTCAGTAATTCAGTTTTCATTCTCTGATATTTTATTTACTTCATCAATGTCTACAATAATGTTTTATTTGTCCTCAATTTATTTCCTTAGATTAGTAATATACCTCTTTACTTAACCATTTTTCAGCTTATTTTTGATTCATAATGTTGTAGAATTAATATTTGTGTTATTGTATTCTGTCCTGGCTTGTGTAGCTCAGTGGATTGAGTGCAGGTTGTGAACCAAAGTGTTGCTGGTTCGATTCCCAGTCAGGGCACATGCCTGGGTTATGGGCCAGGTCCCCAGCCGGGGCCACATGAGAGGCAACCACACATTGATGTTTCTCTCCCTCTCTTTCTCCCTTCCTTCCCCTCTCTAAAAATAATAAATAAAACCTTTAAAAATATTTGTATTATTATATTCTAAAATATTGTTATATTTTCTTTCATTTTGGGGCTATGTGTTGTACACTAGGTTTTTCTATTTGTAAACTAATGATTTAGGAAGGTATAGTAAAAATAGAAGAAATAGATGTCAGGAAGATTGAGATTATAGTCAACTTGGATAATAGCCAACTTAGAAATTTAATCAGGAAAAAGTGTTGTGTTTAAGAATTTGGCACAAGCCAATTTATTTCTTTGTTATCACCCTTTGGACTGACTATGACAAAGTTACATCGCATCTTATGAGGATGTTTTAACAAAATAGGCATTCCCCTATAAACTCTTTTTATACTTAAACACTGAATTAACAGCCTCTCAGAAAAACTATCACGATGGCATTTTGATCAATGAAGAGTCAGAGTCCTCAAAACAACTATTTCAGGGTTGCTCTGACTTTATCTGAGTAGCTTATTGCTTGGACTCAGGGAATTTGCTGAAACTACATTTCGTAACTGTTCTAGTGTTATGTTTCTTTCAGAAGTTGTAATAGATGAAATAAATGAATATATAATACGTCTTTCTCTACCCGAACTAACTTACACAGCACTATGAACAAAATTGTTTACATCATATTATCTTGTTGTAATATAGCTTATAAAGTGACTTTAAAAATGTGATTTTTCATTTGAAGGATTTTTAAAATAGACTTTATTTTCTAGAGAGTTTTAAGTTCTCAACAAAATGCAAAAGAAAGTATATAGGTTCTCCTTAAACCCCTGCCCCCACATGTGAACAGCCTCCCCCATATTCAACATTGGCCACCAAAGTGGCATGTTTGTTACAACTGATGAATTTGCATGGCGTGTCTTTATCATTCAAAGTCCCTATTCTACATTAAGGTTCAATCTTGGTGCTGTACATTCTATGGTTTTTTAAAAAAATTTATGATGACAGTATCCACCACTACAATATTATACAGAGTTGTTTTACTGCCCTAAAAGTCCTTTTTGCTTCATCTGTTCACTCCTTCCTCTCCTCTACTCCCTGGCAACCACTGATTTTTTTACTGTTCCATAGTTTTGCCTAGTTAAGAATGTCAGATACTTGGAACCATACAATATGTAGTCCTTTCAAATCGTCTTCTTTTACTATGTAGATGCATTTAAGTTCCTCTATGTCTTTCTATGACTCGATAGCTCATTTCTTTTTAGCACTGAATGATATCACATTGTCTGGAAGTAGCACAGTTTATCTATCCATTAACCTACTGAAGGACACCTTTATTACTCCCAGATTTTACTGGTTGCTACAAATATCAGTGTGCAAATCTTTGTGTGGACATACATTTCCAACTGCTTTGGGTAAATACCAAGCAGTGCAATTAAAGCGTTGGATTGCATGTGATGAGTACGTCCAGTTGTATAGGAAGCAGTGAGTATAACAACATAGCTGTAGCAGTTTGCATTCCCACCAGTACTGAATGAAAAGCCCTGTTGCTTCCTACCCTAGCCAGCAGTTAGTGTCCTCAGCGTTCTGGATTTGGGCCATTCTCATTGCTGTGTAGTGATATTTCATTGATGTTTTAATTTGAATGACATATGGAGCATCTTTTCATATACTTAGCCACCTGTATATCTTCTCTGGTGAGTCTTTGGCTCATTTTTTTTAAAATTGGGTGGATGAGCATTAAGCATTGTATATATATTGGATGGAGTTTCGTTTTTTCGTAAATAAAACTAGTTTTCACTAGGATTACAACCACCATTTTATTGGTATCTGGCCACACATAGATAACAAAAATATTGTAAAATGTGTCCATTAAACTTGATGAATGACTTGCTCACTCAATTTGCTTATCTAAGTACAAAATTTTGGAGATATATTGGACGCATGTGAAGACCAGATAAATTCAAGGTCCCTAGTAAAAAACAGAGTAGTGTAGTATAATTCTATGCTAATTACTAAGAAAATATAAAACCATTACATGCTCAATCTGAGCAGATGTAGGGCATTTAAAAATGTGAATGGTTATTTGTATTGTATATTAAACTTAGATGTAACTAAAATATATTGTCACCTATATTGTTCATGTCAAAGACTTATCCACAGGTTTCATATATTTTGTGTCTGTATTCAGGACTTGGAGCTTCTTATCACTGTCAGAATATTAATTGAGAAATTTCTTTGCTTTATACACATGGACCATTAAAATATTTCTTGAAATAAGAATATAATAACATTTCTCTTATAAAAAAATGAAAGCACTTATCTGTCTGTATAAAAATTCATCTCTACCAAAATTTAACTAGATGACTTTTTTGTCTCCTCTATTGTCACAGATTTTTGGGGTCACCTACATTCATACCAGCTGACAGTGATTACCTGGTACTACAGTGCTTCTTTTTCTTACTTATGCATCCAGAATGTTCAGATTCTAATATCTGCCATCTGAAATATGTCTATGTAAGAAATGGATACCATTAATATATATCAGTAGACCAAATACTTAAAATTCAATTGCTGGGTATTTATCCAAGGCAAACAATAATGGAGATTTACACAAACTCATGTGTGTAGTAATTTAAACAGTTATATAAAATAGACCAAAATAGGAAACATGCAAACATGTACCAACAGATGAATGAGTAAACAAATTGTGATGTCATCATGAAATGGCATAAAATACTATTCAGCAATAAAAGTAATAAATTTTTAAATGCACCTAACAATATATATGCATCTCAATCTCTGTGAATGAAGTCACACAACAAAACTGAATTATTCATTCTAAGACTGAATTCACAATTTCTGAAACCTTTTTAAAGAAATTTCATCTGAAATAACAGAAACAGATTAATTGTTTCCTAGGTTCTGGTTGTGAGAGAAAAGGACAAAGAAAAGAAAACTTTCAGTGTGAAGAAATAGCCCAAACTTTCAGTATGTTCATAGCTACATGGATGCATAAATGTATTGAAAGCATTGTATATGCCTAAAATAAGTGTGTTTTGTGTACTTAAATTTTACCTCAGTGAAGATCATGTAAAACACAAGATAATTCTTTTTCAAAATGATGCAGATATATAAAAATTCTCTCAATTATTAGTTACCAGCATTTTACAATTGTCTTCTGTTTTTTCCTGTTAATTCTTCATTGTGATGTGACATAACTACAAAGGTGACAACTTGTCTAATTTTCATACTTTTACCAGATATTAACTACATAAACACTGTATCACAGCTTAGATTTTCTCATTCAGTTATTTATTTAATCTCCACCCTATGCAGGCATTATTTGACAAATAGGATAGAAATGCATGCTACTGTAATGTTGACACTTTTGCCAGACAAGACAAATAAACAATTAAATTAACAATAATAATTAAAACATAATTCTAGTTACCCCTCCATTATATTGCAAGGTTTTTCCATAGCAGCAAGAAAATTGAATTGGAAATAAATATACCTGGCTTTTATTTTTCATCCACCTGTATAATTCTGTATGATTTATTTTATAATATGTTATATATGTTAATATATAATTATGTAATATATAAATTCATTCTCCTCTCAGAGTCTGTTTTTATGACATTTTTAAAGGTATATTATAGGCTGAGAGCTCTACTAATACTCATTTTAACTTTCTTCCTTAATTATCACAGCTTCTGAATTAGGTAGACACATGTTGAACCAGCTTTAGAGTGCATTTCTCATCCTGCGTACCCATGGTCCATGTGACTAGTTTAAGGCCAGTAGGATTTGCAAGGAAGTGGCATATGTTACATCAGGGTCATACATTTAAAAGAAACATGCTCCCCATCTGCATTTCTGCTTTCCTGATGGCTTAACTGCAGATGTGATACAAGCTCCCACCAGAGGCAAGATCCAGAAAGAGCAGTCATGTCAGGAGTGGGAGAAGGAAAAAAATAGGAAAGAGGTACTTATTTCTGGATCATTGTTATGAAAGAGTTCTTCAAAATGTGAGCCCTCATACCCACCTCCATTTCTGCTACCCTGGTTAGATTCTCATCATTTCTCACTATATTTGCTAGAGTCTCCTTAGAAGCATCCTGGCCTCCATCATTGACCCATTAGCATCTATTTTCAGTACAGAAGCAAGAGAAATGTGTCAAGAGGAGCTACAGTAGCGACGAGTGCTTCTGCTAAACCTGCTTCTGATCTGTATCTAAACCTCTGTAGATCAGATGCTGATCACAAAATACTAAACCATGAACTCAATACAATAATTAAGGAGATTTCTGGGAATTTTGGGATGACAGTTTTATCTTGCATGTGAAGAAATGAAAATATTGTGGGCATAAGGCAGAGCAAGCCAGATTATATTGCAAAATATGGTAATAAATATGGCAAACTATTCACATCCATTTGCAACATGACTTGCCTACTTTGCCCATCAAGAATTAGGGTTTATTTTCCCATTCCTCAAATTTGGACTGGTCTTGCTTACTTAGACTAATAGAAGAGTGGGGAAATTATGTTAATTGATTTCCACGGCTGAGCCATAAAAACCTGTCAGCTTCTTTTCTTGCTCTTTTTGGGATACTGGTCTTAGATATCCCTGTAAGAAAGCCTTTTGCCCAAAGAAGAATGGGCAGCGCCATGGAGGAGAGCCACGGACAGTGAGCACTGACTGCCAGTGCTGTGAAAAGCCATGCAGGACCAGCTAGGCCAGCCACCCTGCTCTCTGAACACAACTGCATAAATGAGCCCAGGCAAAACCAACAGAGAAATTGCCAAAGAAACAAATGGAAACTTGGAAATGACAAGGAGCTCCTCTCCTCCTGGTCGTAGGAAGAGCTCCTACCCCTCATGACAGCATGGATGGATCTCTAGAGCATTATCCTAAGTGAAATAAGCCAGGCAGTGAAAGACAAATACCACATGATCTCACCTATAAGCGGAACCTGATCAACAAAACAAACCAGCAAGCAAAATAGAACCAGAGACATTGAAATAAAGAGCAAACTGACTG
This sequence comes from Anoura caudifer, assembly GCA_004027475.1. Lineage (NCBI taxonomy): Eukaryota > Metazoa > Chordata > Mammalia > Chiroptera > Phyllostomidae > Anoura > Anoura caudifer. The sequence goes on from PVKU01005228.1 coordinate 8,151, forward strand.
TAACCAGAGGGGGTTGGGGGGTAATGGGGGGAAAAGGGGAAGGGTCATCAAGGAACGTGTACAAAGGACATGTCAAAGGACCCATGGACAACCAAAGGCGGGTAGGATTGAGGGTGGGAAGTTGGGTAGATGGGGTAGGGGAGAGCGGCGATGTGAAAATGGAGACAACTGTTCTTGAAAAACAATAAAAATAAATTTAAAAAGTAATTTTATTCAAACCCATTTTTACCACATTTATTAAATAAAGTTGACATGAGTGACATCAATAGGCCTTATTATTATGTGTTGAGAGAGAATTATAAAACAGGGAGAAAGTTCAAATATAGCAACTTCTATAAAACATTTTTTGTCTAATAGTTGGAAACCTAAAAGACTGTTCAGCTTCCAATGCCAGCCTGAGCCAACCTTTGAACTCAATTCTTACAACCAACTTCAAACAATAAAGTAAGAAAAGATAGATTAGGGAAAGGCAGTTTTCAAAGAAAAGTTCAAACTTATTCTCATTGGGTGAAGGTCAATAGATCTCACATTTCAAATGGTGCCTTGTAATACCAGATTCATTTTAAAGAAATTTTGCATTTGTGACTCTAGTGAATCTCTCATTATGTTTCCTGGCCCCATATCAAAGGATTAATGCTAACAACATAAAGAGACCCCAAAAAGGCTGATGACTTATCCAATAAATCTTACAGAAACTATGAGTTTTTGTTTCTTAGTTCCTAAATTACTTGCGATCTGATAGATTTTCTTCCAATAAAAGAATGAATTTTGAACAGCCCAATATAGAAAATAATACAAAATATAATTTGAAATGTTGGAAAATAAATACAGCCCCCACCTCCCACTGGATAAATTATAATATTCCTATTAGTCAAGATTGTATCACATCTGACAGTTATATTTATCTCACATGATTATCACCTAAACTTGTGAAGAAACAAAGGTTTTATAAATGTTTTAAAAACATTTATAAAACTTTTTAAAAATGTTTTAGAAATATGGAGAAGCAAATGTGTCTCCAATCCTATTTTTTTTTTTTTCTTCACAAAAATACACTCTCTCCTATTGGCATTGAATAATGATTTTGTATTCTCTGGAAACACGTATCAGGATGAGTGTGAACTGTATGATACTCATTAAAAACAAACATGTGACAGGAAGGGGGAGAATAAGATCAGGCATTGGAAGGGTCTGAATGGGTTGCAGATGGGCCTCCTGGCTCAGGAAAAATCAGAACCTATCGGAGTGTCCCAGGTTGGGCCAAAATGGCCATGCCTTTATATTTCTTCCTCTTTTGGCCGGCATATGTGGCTTGACTTCAGGCTCCTCAGTTCTCCAGCTAGGCAGACCCAGAAGGAGATGACACTGCACATTGTAGGCTGACTGCATTTCCTGTACTTGGAGGGTGACAGTCAGTCCGTCTTGGAAGGGGAATTTAGACAGCATAGCTCTGTGTCTAATACAGATACTACACATACAAACTGCTTCTTACTTCTTTCTATTAATACCTATCTCCCATATTCCAAATACGGACACTGGGGGAGAAAGTAACTCTCTTAAAAAAGCTTTTAATTACATGTGAAGCCTATAAAGCCCATAGGTTCTAAAAAAGATAGATAAAAATTAAGAGGGTATTTGGGAATCAACTGCAATAACAAATCTTCATTTTCTATAGTGAAAGCTCCCTAATCTCTTAATATACTCCTGTTAGCACTTTGAACAATCTGTACTATTCAACTTGCCACATTTTATTATAATTTTTCATCTTTCATGCTTCTGAAAGTCATGAAGCTTGAACCTCATGTCTTACTCAGTTTTGTAACACATTAGAATACCATAATGTCTAGCACTTATGATGCACTTGCTGAATGTTTTCTGAATGAATGTATAAATTTTACATCCTTCTTTCTCTGCAATCCTAACACTAGGATTTCTCATTCTTTTTCTTCTTAACTGTGTAAAGAGTATAGTGTGAACACAGAAATGAAAAGAAATAAAACAAATCAATAATTAAAATTATTTAGGTAATTCCACACAGAGACTCATAAAACTAGATATGTTATTGATCTTCAAATACCAAAGTAAACCATTTAGTAATAATTGCAGGCTTATCTAAGTAAGTAACTTCTATTAATACTGCATTCCCTCAGAAAGCAAGTTGTTATATATTTATATTCAGCTCTAGACAACTAGAATGTAAGAAGGAAAAATAACTGGAACCTTTCCACATTATCATATTCCTCAGAATGAATTAATAATTCCAACATAAAAACATGAAATAGAAATTTAAAGATGGAAAGAGAAGTACATGTGAAGAATACCAAAGTGGAAACTGTTTATATTTCTAAAACACACAGTAAATTGGAGTAATGTGAATCTCCCAACAACTTAATTTGAAGGTTTACATTGGCTCCTCACCTGGGGCTTGGTATGCTTTCATTCTCCTAAAGCAACATCGTTATTTCCAGATTATTTTTACAATATGAACCAAAATCTGTCCTTAATTTTATTTCTATTTTATTTTTATTTTACCACTGTACAGATGGACTCCTCAGTTTTCATTTTTTGACCTCTATGGTAGGTATATTCTTATATTCTTTGAGTTCTTTGATGTATAAATTTACTTGTCTCCTGTGATCATCTGAGTCAAGTTTAATGTCTTCATTGATGAGTTATCCAAATTCAACCTCATAATAGTTGACCTTTTTAATTTTTCACTCAATATTATATCTGTGAGATCTATCCATGTTAAAGCATTTAGCTGGATTCTGTTTTTGCTAATGTATGAATATTCTAAAACTTACTTTGCCGTTGTACCATTGTTAGACATTTGGTTTCTTTCCAGTTCTTGGCTATTATTAGCAAAACTGCTTTGAATGTTTTTCATGCAACTCAGGTCATTTGTCCAAGAGTTAATATAATTATATACATCCACACACAGAACTTAGTTGAGGAATATGTGTCATTGAATGCATTATATAACACCAAGCTTCTTTCTAAAATGATTGTAATATTTTTCCCTTCAAGCAGCAGAGTGTGAGGGAACCTATTACTCTGCATCCCTGCCAAAGTTTGTGACCGATAGACTTTAGTTCCTGCCAACTTATACTTGTGATGTAGTAGGTGGCATCTCATTGTGGTTTCACCTTTCAATTCTGGATAAATAATAACAGTATTTTTTGGTTTTTCTCTATAATAAAATGCCTGCTCATGAGTTTTGTTCACTTTCTATTGATTACATTAATTTATTCATTTTTAGGGCTTCTTTAAATATTTGGACACTAATCCTTTTCTCTAGTATATGTGTTTCAATTGTATTTTTCTAATTGGTTGAAATGTATTTTCAGTCTTTTAATTTTATCTTTTGAAGACTAGATTTTCTTAATTTTAGGTTATAAAATATATCACTGTGTGTTTCTTCATGATCAGTGTTTTTTTTCTTTTTAAAAAAATTCTGTTCTCTCTCAAGATTTAAAATGATTCACCTTTATTATATTATAAAAGGTTGGTTGTTTTTTCTTTTACGTTTATGGATTTAATTTTTCCAGATTATTTATTTATTTAATTTTTAGCTATGTGGAGACCAGCGGTACTATAACACCTTATTAGCACATCCATTGTGGCAGGTTATACTTACAAAACATGATTTGACAACATCTTTCATCCCATATGATCTTGTATAATGTGACTTTGCCAGTCTTTCATTAAATTGTGTGCTGTGTTTTTCCTCACCTTGAATCTGGAGGAATTTGTGGCTCTTGTACAAACCCAGTATGACAGACAGGATGCTTTGTGCCTTCAGAGGATGGGGTGTCAAAGAGATCTGCCTTGTGATTTCAAGCACTTGAGGTTAGAGTCTTGGGCCTGAAGCTGCCTTGGGAAAATCTCACTGTCCTAAGGCTGTCAGGCTGTGAGGAGGCCACCTTGAGAAGCCACACGTAGACATTTAGATTGACAATTCTAGTGTTTGAGTCACCCTAGCCCAAAACTTGATGTGTGAGCAAATAAACTTTTACACGAGTTCTCTGTTTCAACCCCATTAATTTGTTTATTTCTTACTTCACTCATATCACATTTTTATTATTTTAGCTTTATAAGAAGATTTTATTTTTTTTCATTCTCATATATTTTCTGAAAGAGCTTTACAAATTTCCATAGAATATGGATTTAGAATTTAAATGGGAGTACTTTAAATCTAGAAATAAATTTAGGGACATTTACCAACTTTTTAATATTGAGATTTTTAGATAAACATTACATTGTCACTGTTATTATTTAGGTTTTCTTTAATATTTTTATTAGAGTTTATAATTTTCTCTCTAGAGGGTTTGCATTTTTCCCAGTTCTAGGAAATAATATTCTTTTTTCTTTCTCTGATGCCTTTCCTCTCTTCTTTCCTTCCCTCTTTCCTTTCTTCCTCCTTTTTTCTTTCTTCATTTCTTATTTCCTTTCTGTATCGTTAAATTTGTTTTTGTTTTTCAATTAATATTTTTTGCAAGTCATTTTAAGTCCACAGCTTTGAAGGGTAGGACAGAATTTTTCATATACTGTCTGCCCTTACACATATATAGCTTTCCTCATTACCAATATCCACCACCAGAGTGGTAAATTTGACGAAACCAATGAGCCTATGTTGACACATAATGATCACTCATGTACTAGTTTACATTATGGCCAGCTCTTGCTATTGTATACTTCCCTTGCATTTGGACAAATGCATAATGATATGTAGCTATAATTTTGGTATTATGTAGAGTTACTTTCACTGTCCTAAAAATCCTCTGTGATGCCTATTTATTTTTACCTCTATAACCTCTGCCAACTGGTGTTCTTTTTATTGCTTCATAGTTTTGCTTTTGCCATAATGTCATATTGTTGGAATCCTACAGTTGTAGCCATTTTAGATGACTTCTTCTATTTACTATACATGCATGAATCTGCCATATCTGCACATGGCTTGGTAATTCATTTCTTTTTAATGCTGAATAATATTTCATTGTCCAAATGTATCACACTTTAATTATTTACTTACCTACTGAAGGACATCTTGGTTGCTTCCAACTTTTGGTAGTTGTACATAAACCTGCTTTGAACACTTATGTGCAGATTTTTTTTGTAGACATAAGTTATCAAGTCTTTTGAATAAATATGAAGGGGTGTGATTGCTGCATCATATGGCAAGACTAAGCTTAGTTAAATTAGAAATACAAAGTTACCTTCTAAAGTGGCCATGCCATTTAGCATTTCTGCCTTCAATGAAAGAGATTTCTTATTGCCCCTCATTATTTGATATTGTGTGTTTTGAATTTTATCCACTGTAATAGGTATGTTGTGCTACCTCAATGTTGTCTTACTATTAATTTTCCTGATGACATGGGATGTAGAGCATTTTTATATGCTTATTATCCACATGTATATCTTCTTTATGAGGCATGGGTTAAGTTCTCTGGCTAATTTTTTAATCAAGTTTTTTTTCTTTCTTTGTTTTCCTATTGTTTAATTTTAAGAGTGCTTTGTAAATTTTAGATAACAGCACTTTATCAAATGTATCTTTTAAAAATATTTTCTTCCCATATATGGTTTGTTTCCTCTTTCTCTTTACAGTGCTTTTCACAACACAGGCATTTTTAATTTTGATGAAGTTCAGCTTGTGGATGATTTATTTCATGGATGGTGCCTTTGGTGTTATATCTAAAAGTAATTGCCATAAGCAAAGTCATCTAAGTTTTATCCTATTGCATCTTCTAGAAGTTTTATGGTCCTGCATTGTATATTTAGGTCTGTGATCTATTTTGAGTTAATTTGTGTGAAGAATGTGAGTGAAGTCTGTGTGTATACTGAATTTTTTTGTCATGCGGATGTCCAGTTTTTCCAGCACCAATTGTTGAAAAGACTATGTTTGCACCATTGTATTAACTTTACACTTTTGTCAATATTAGTTTACTACATTTATGTGGGTTTATCTCTCTATTCTGTTCCATTGATCTATTTGTCTTTTTTTTTTTTGCAAGTACCACACTGTTTTGCTTGTTATACCTTTAGAGTATGTTTTGACATTGGGTAGTGTCAGTCCTCCAACTTTGTTCTTCTCCTTCAATATTCTATTGGTTAGTCTGGCTCTTTTGTCTCTTCAAGTAAACTTCAGAACCAGTTTGTCAATATCCAGAAAATAACTTGCTGGTGTTTTGATTGGTATTGCTTTGAATCTACACAACATGTTTAGAAAAACTGACATCTTGAAAATACTGAGGTTTTTTTACTACTAAACATGAAATATCCATTCATTTATTTAGTCTTTAAAAAACATTTATGAGAATTTTATAGTTTTTCTGAAATAAATTTTGTAAATATTTTGTTAGATTTATTCCTAAGAATTTCAGTTTTCTAGATGCTAATGGAAATGATATTGTGTTTTTAAATATCAAATCCCACTTCTTTATATTGCTGGTACATAGGAAAGCAATGGCTTTTTGTATTAGCTTATATCTTACAACCTTATTATAATTAATTATTGTTCTAGGAGTTGTTTTTATCAATTCTTTAATACTTTCTATTAGATGATCATGTCATCTAGAAAATAGTACAGTTTTATTTCTTCCTTTTCAATTTGCCTGCCTTTATTTTTCTTATCTTATTGAATTCACTAGAATTTTCAGTAAATGTTCAGGAGTGATAAGAGGTTACACCTTTACCTTGTATCAAATACTAGTGGTAAAAATGTTTAAATTATTTATTTATTTACTAATTGAATTTCCTGAGGTGACAGTAGTTAACAAGATTATATAGGTTTCAAGTATGTAATTCCACGATACATAATCTATTATGTATCATAATCTGTGTATTGCATGTCATTGTGTTCCCGCAACTCAAAGTCAAATCATCTTCCATCACCATGTATTTGACCTGAAGCTTTGAGTTTCTCACATTTGGTATAATGTCAGTTGTGGAGATTTCTTTCTTTCTTTTTTCTTTTTGTATATTTTTATCAAATTAAGAAATCCCACTGTGTACAGTCATCTCGTGAGAGATACTTCAGTTGTTTTATGCTTCGGCCACCATGAATATTGCCACAATGAACAAAGGCGTGCATTTATCTTTGCGAATAAATGTTCCCAATTTTCTTTTTGGGTAGGTACCGAGAAAAGAGGTTTCCATATGACATGGTAACACTATTCTTAATATTTTGAGGAACCTCTGTACTGTTTTCTATAGTTGCTGTGCAAGCTTGCATTGCTACAGGCAGTGAATGAGGGTTTCTTTCTCATATATAGGCAATGGAATACTACTCAGCCACAGAAAAGATTAAATTCTGCCATTTGCAACAAAATGGATGGATGTTGAGAATATCACACTTAAGATATACATAAGCATTATAATTAAACATATCATTTTGAATGAACTGTTATCTGTTAGGTCAATTAAGAAATTTTAAGTATAAAATTTTTATTTTACCTTCACACATTCTGTGTTTGATAATCTTTCTATTATTTTTTTGTAGATCTGAGTCTCTGACCTCCACTATTTATCTTCCCTCTAAAGAACTTCTTTAAACACTTCTTGCAAAGCAGGTGTACTGAGGACACATTTCCTTAATTTTATTTGTCTATGAAAGTCTTTTCTTTCACTTTTTTAAAAGATTTTATTTATTTATGTTTAGAGGGAGGAGAAGAGAAGGAGAAAGATGGGGAGAGAAACAACGTGTGAGAGCAACATTGATTGGTTGCTTCTTGTGTGCCCCCTACTTGGGACCGGGCCCACAACCCAGGCATGTGCCCTGACTGGTTATCAAACTGGTGACCTTTCTGTTCACATGCTGACACTCAGTCCCTTGAGCCACACCAGCTAGGGCTTCTCTTTCACTTTTAAAGGATAATTTTGCAAAATATAGAACTTTGTGCTGGTTGCCTCCCACCCCTTTAACCTTTTATATATTTTTCTCCACTAGTGTTGCTTGCATGGTTTCTGAGAAGTATCATGTAATGTGTATCTTTATTTCTCTAAAGATAGGTATTTCTTCCCTCTGGCTTCTTTCCAGATAATTTAACTTTTATTTTGTATGATTTCAAAATGATATGCCTAGTCACAGTATTTTTAACATTTATCCAGCTTGGTTTGTCTAAGCTCCCTGGTTCTATGGTTTGGTGTCTGACATTAATTTTGGGAAATACTCAATTGTAATCATTTCAAATACTTCTGCACTTTTTTTTCTCCTCCTTCTGGTAATGACGTTAGCCTATATTTTACCTTCTGTAGTTGTTCCACAGTCCTTTGATATTCTTTCAGTTTTCTCATTCTTCAGTCTTTGTTCTGTCTGCTTCTCAATTTTCAAGGATTCTACTAATAAAAACTCTAGCTCAGAGATTCTTTCCTCATTCATGTCCAGTCTATTAATGTCTATCAAAGCATTTATATTTCTGTTAAAGTCTTTTTTATTTGTAGATTCTCCCTCCCCCCTTAGGATTTCCTTCTCTTTGTTTGCATTGCCCACCTATTCTTCCCTGTGGTCTATTTCATTCATTAAAACAGTTAGCATACTATCCATTGTTGTTTTAAATTCCTGGTCTGATAATTCCAACATTCCTGCCATCTTCAATTGTGTTTTCCTTTCTTCCGCAGTGCCTTCATAGCTATATACATGATGTGCCGGGTAAAGAGGAATTGTTATAAACAGGCCTTTAGTAATGCGTTGGTGAGGCGTGGGGATGGAGTGAGTTCTATTATCCTGCCATTAGGTTTCAGTCTTTTAGTAAACGTGTATCTCTGAATTATGAATTTCAGAACTTAGGATTTATAAAACAATTTAACTTGAAGGAAGGCCTTGTTAAGATGAAAAAAATCCTTTGGCATATTGAAAAATGACTGCTTTCTATCTCTTCCTGACAGTAGCATAAAGAGATTTTTCTCCGACCCTCACTATGAGAACAGTGCAGGTAAAATTTACAAACGTGTGGAGGGCTGTCCTAGGACTAGGCACCTCTGGAGTTTTTGAGTCTCCAATCTCCAGCAATTCAATTACAGTTTCGATTCCCTACCCCAGTACTGACTCCCACAGGAGTTCAGTTCTTGGGTTTCTGATCCCATAAGCTGTGCTCATCCTTATCTGCATCCATAATTTCTAGGCAGTACTTTGACCAGTGATTTAAATTCTCTGATGAATTTCAAAGAGTTTCTGTTTTTCAGTTTGTCTGTTTCTTTTTTGTGAAGATTGAAGGACTACTTACTACCAACCTTCTTACATGCTGGACTGGAAACCAAAAGTCACTCCCTTCACTTTTATTGCCAGTTTTAAACATTCTATTGTATGGATATCAGATCCCAGAAGATTTCAAAGTCCTAACGATTAGTTATTTTTGTTACATAAGGCCTCAGTTTGCTTTAGAAAAATATTTAAGCATCATTTTTTATTGACACATTAGAATGAAATATATAGACATAGTGACCTCATACATTTTTCACATTCCTTTAGATTAATTGACCAATCCTGGATCAGATTGTACAAAGGAAAACACTACCTAGTCTTGGGGGACTCTGCATTGCACCAAAGCTAATTGGGAATGATATCTTCCAGATAAAACAAAAGGATTGAGAAATTGTTTAGTCTAAATTAAAAGTAAAATGTAACTGGCCAGTATCCACTCACTTTCCTTCCCCTAATTCTTTGTAATATGGTTTTGGCTACAGGTTTATATTTTGGTCAGTAGGATATAATAGTAACTAATGTATGTTCTCTCCAGGCTTGCTCACAAAATTCCCTGGTCAATAATGCTTGTTCTCTTTTTACTGTCTGTAGCCTGTTTGGGGGCTGCTGGTTTAAGTTTATAGTGACACAAGCAGGCAGGAATGATGGATCCCAGGAATATATTGCTTGAAAAAGAGCCACTAAGGAGAGTCAGGCAACATGAATTGAATTAAAACATAAACAACAACTTAACCTGAATGTTATGAGCCAAAAACAGATTTTGAATTTATTTATTATGGAAGGATAGTCCGGCCTACTCTAATCTTTAAACCATGACAATGCATGAAGTGATCAAACATTTAAAAGAATAGTAGGGCAAACAAAATATCGCAAGCAGGAAAACAAACCAACAAACCTTGGATTCTCAACTGTTTTAGTAAGGAAACTTCACTGCATCATCCATAATGGAAGTGATGTATGCAACTAACTTGATGTCTCACGTGATTTCACTGCTGATAGAATTTTGGACATTGGAAGGGGCAGTAATATGAGTGGAAGACAAACTTTGCATAGACTCCATGACCTCTGTTCATCTGCCCATTAAGTGCTGGGGTGGCTGGGAAAAAAGCTAACTGATATCCACAGAGTAGGCAATGCTGTTTATATAATCTGCCTCCTCTCAGTAAGAGCTCTCAGGGGATACTCACTTGTGGAGTTAATATTGTCCTAATTTGAGCTGCATACCTTTAGATGTGCCCAAATGTATGCCTAGGTGAATCATTTTACACTTGTTTTGTATTAAGTTGCTCAAGAAACACAGTCCCTTAGTGTGTTGTAATCACATACTTAGTGTCCACCACTGGCAAGTCAGCAGCTATTTCTGAAAAGGAGTGTATTTGCTTGCTGAAGAGAGATCAGCTCCACTCCAAAACCACAGACCTTGTGTATATTGTAATACACTTGCTGGGGTTTTCCGCAGATCAATAAAGTATCTTGATCTTTCACAGACACTTTGCACATTTCCTGTTCTGTCTCTTTCTGTCAGCGCTTTCCGGCTCCTGAAATCTGTCTGTTGTGCCCTATGGGATTCACTGCTCATTAACAGTAAAACCCTACAGATTCTCAATCATTTCTTCCAACACTTCTTGTAATTTCTTCCTCCAGTGACACCCTGGTTCTCCCTGAGGAGACAGGGCTTGCCCTGTGGTGGTCTAAAGTCATTGTCTCCCACTCACTCGGGCTGGGGTGGAAGTATGAGAGAATAAAAGAGAGGAGGGTAAATATCATTTTTCCTCCTCTTGCTAATTTTAGAAATTTCCCTTCTTTGCTCTGTAATAACATCCCAAGTTGATTTCTGCCCATAAGATGGCTATCCATCCTTATTGTTACAGGTATTCTCCCTAGAATATTCTCCTCACTGTTTATAATACTACCTCGGGATCAGTCATTCTTGTCAAACACATTTCTGTTCTAATTCTCTACTCATTTTGTCCTCTGCTCTACATTAAACACTAATTTTATCTCAACTCTGCCTCCAGTCTCTCCAGATTACTCACCTTAATGTTTCAACATTGATAATTTTGGATACATCAACACATACAAGAATTTTATTCTATCACATTTTTACTATTTCTCAAATATGTGGCTTTCTAATTTTTCTTATTAACTATGTTAAATTTTGTGGGAAATATGTAATCACTCCTTTGATATATCCCTGACCACTGAACAAGTTTCTTGCTTATCCTTATTCTCAGCAAAATTATGGCTTCATAGAATCTACTTTGCCTATTTTATAGTTGTGTTTGTGCAACTTAACTTGTTTGGAGAAAAGTATCCAAGAACAGGGAGGGGCTTTTCTTTTAATCCATAGTTATAAACTTCAAATTAACTCTTAAAGATGAAAGACAACCATTACTTTTCAGTTTTTCTTAACTTTAGTGTTATCTTCTCAATCCCCCATTTCCTATCCACAAGGAGGAAAATGGATTTTTACTGTTATCTGAAACAAGCCTCTATTAAAAACAAAATAAAACAAACAAACCAAAAAAAAGACAGGCAAAATGTATGATTTGAAAAAACTATAAATCCGTGTAGAAAAGGAGAGTGTTCCCTGACAAAAAACGTGATGAGGTCCATGATTTCCCAGGATTACTCTCTTTAGAGAAGCTGTGGGTGGGCTGTGGCACAGGGAATACTCCGTGTGTTAGGGAACTAGATGTAAGAGTTGGGGGGAGCAGGATAGCTAGAATTTGGAGGACAAAATACTGTGCAGAAAGAGAACTCCAGAGGTCAACAGAGTACTCCCCTTGAGTATTTAAAAGAGTACTAATTAGGAGATAAATATAAGGACATTAAAGGTATGGAAAATAATCATTTGAAAGTATTAAAGGGTATATTGCCCAACACTTACACAGAAATCATGTTTTTGCTAGTGGCCAGATTGGAAAACTTCAAAATCCCCATGTCATGGGATAGAGTACAAAGAAGAGTTTTGGTTCAATATTGGAAAATAAGTGTCCCTAAAGAATACTCTAGTCTCATCCAAAAAACCTTAAGGTAAGACCCAACATGATTAAAAATGTTTCCAAGTAATTTCCCTGCATCATAGAACAAAGCTCAAGAAGGTGAAACCACACGCTTGGTGTTCAATAAGAAAAATCGCCTGGCAGACATGCAAAGACACAAAAAAGGTCTACTGTGGGAAGAAAAGTAAATCACTCAAAATTGACTCAGAAGTGCACAGATATTAGGAATAAAAGACATAAGAATATCAAAACAGTTATTTTTATTTCAAGGACATATGTTGAAAGAGTTAAACAAATCTCTAAGACATAAGGAAGACTCAAATCAAATTTGTATGGATGAAGTAAATATTGTCTGAGATGAAAAATACACTCACTGCAATTAGAAACAGATTATCTAAGCTAACTCTAATTGCAGATCAGAAAATTATTAAATTTGAAGATACAGCCATAGAACCTACCTAAAATGAGACATGCAAAGAAAAATAAAACAAATGGAAAGTGCAATGTTGAGCCTGGGGAGAACTTCAAGTGGCTGAATATTCAATATGTGCAATTTGAGTTCCTGGTGCATCTGAGAGGAGGTAACAGCATTTTTTAAAAAGAATAACATGAAAATTTCCACATTGATTAAAAAGTTCAACAAACCCAAACACAGGAAACAAATTTAAAACTATATACCGAGGAACGTGATAATTAAATTAAAACCACTTGATAAAGAAAAATTGTAAATTCATTAATCTGAGGGGAAAACTTATTTTGTGTAAAAGAACAAATGTAAGGATGATATCATATCTCTAATCAGAAATTATGCAAGCCAGAAGATAGTTTTGCAACACTTTAATATACTGAAAAAAAAATTGGTGCAGTCACTATGGAAAATACTGTGGAGGTTCATCAAAAAATTAAAAATAGAACTACCATATGACCCAGCTACCCCATTTCTAGGTGTTTATATAAATAAGTCTAAAACACTGATGCAGAAAGACATATTGACACTCCTATGTTTGTTGCACAATATCCAAAACATGGAAGGAACCCAAGTGTACATCAATAAATGAATAAATAAAAGTCATGGTATGTATGCATATGTGTGTGTATGTATATGCACATTGAATATATATAATATATATTATTCATAATATGAAAGGTCTGGCAGAAGTAACACCTGTTTGAGTGTGGTTGGTAGGGTAATAATATGGGTGTAATAATTTATAGTTTCAATTTGAAGATTTTATCTAAAATGATATATGGTGTATTTGATTGTGATATTGTTATGTTACAGAATTACATGCTTATGATTTTGAAATAAAAAGAATTATTTGTGCTAAATCATGTATATGCATATGCATATGTATATACATATATGTATATATATACACACATACATAGTAGAGGGTATTATGCTAAATGAAATAAGTCAAATGACACAAATACCATATGATTTCACTTGTATGTAGAATTTAAAAATGAAGATATATTGAAATTTTCATAATCAGAAGCTAAATATACACAGAATAGAAAAGCTTAAAGTTATTGTTTTACACCACTGTTGGCAAACACAAGGCCCGTGGGCCAAATCCGGCCCCCCACCTTGTTTTATCCAGCCCAGCACCTTGTTTCTACCTGGCAGCAGCGCTGAGTTCTTGCTTAACTGTTAAGGAGTAGTTACATTTATACTGTCCTAAAATTGCATTCAGCCCTTTGAAGGCAACCGTGAGGCTGATGTGGCCCCTGGTGAAAATGAGTTTGATACCCCTGTTCTACGCTATTTTTTAAAACCAAACATGGCTTTAGATAGGTAACTTTTTTCAAAGTTAATTCATATGTTCTACCAATTTAAATGCATTAGAATATTTAAAGGTAATGTACAGTTTCTGAGGTACATTTATATGTTTTAACATTTTTTTACTTTATTTGTTTACACATATACACAACGCACATATACATATATAATTCTTTACACAAAAGAAAACCATATATAAATATATCCACAACTAAATATGTAACTATGTATAGTTATATATATGTATATATAGCTTCTTTTGTATAAAAATCTATCAATTCCTTGTGTAAAATGGAAAGATAACCTAAAATAAACCAGATTTAACCTAAATCTTGAACCTAGGAAGTGCCATAATATTCAGTGCAAAGTTTAAAATATCTTGAATGTTTTATAATTTTGAATCACTATCTGCTTATTTAGAAAATCAATATTAATAACATAATATACTGCATTCATTTGAGTGGAAAGTTTATATTAAATGGTGCATTTCTTACACTGGTTTCACCCACATAGTAGAGTCAAAATTTTCAGTTTTTTTAAATTTGTATTTTCTGTACTTAGCAAATGACTGAGTACAACCACATTCTTCTGAACAGACTCCACTAAATATTAGACCTTTACTAGTGTCAGAGGATTTAGAATTTAATGTGGTTGATGGAGATCCCAAGGTCTTATGAGGAGCAGCGTTTGCTCTGATTTCTAAGGAACCTTTCTGGCCCCTCCAGAAGACCTCATAATCCTGTCGTCATTAACAAAACACTTTGAGGGGCCTATTTGTCTGTTAAATAAATATATTCCAGGAACTGTCTTTGTCATGCTGACTTTTTTCCAAGAAGTTTACATTATAGTCTAGAAGACATAAGTAAACCAACAATTACAGTCAGTGTAATTCAAGTAAACATAGGCAGCTAAGGGAGTTCAGAATTGAGAGTATCAGATGTGTTTGGTATTATGTTAATGCAGTTGTAGAAATTTTTCCCATTGGGAATGATGCTTGGGCAAATTTTTACAATACAAATACAAATTATTCAGCTGTAAAAGGAGAAAGTGAGGTATCCCAAGGAAAAGAAACAGCATGCGAGAATGTATTGAGCTGAGAAATAGCATGTTAATTGTTGCTTTTCAGCCATTATTACAGATTAGATGTATAAAAACTACTAGGGAAATCGATGAGTTCCCAGAGAGTAAGCTCGACACCTGAACAGAATAACGCTGCAGCAACTGGGAAAGCAGAGATCGGCTGCAAAATCACCTGGACACACACTGCGTGCAGCGCTGTACCCTGTTTCCTTGGCCATCTGGCAGTACTTCCGAACTGTAATGCCAGCACAAGGCAAACACTTGCCAAGTAGTATAAATTATGACATTCAAAGGCTAATGTACATGCTTCTTAGAAGCAATAGACAAATTCAAGTGAGTGGGTCAGGGTTACTACTTCACAGAATGAACTACTAATGTAGCCTCATTGACTTATGCTTCATTTTTTTGCCTCACCATTGAAGGCAAATTTTTAAATTTTTGATATCTATACACTTTAAATTTAGTTAATGTCAAATTTTCTTCCCATCTACAAGTCATTTTATTTTTTAAGGTTTAAGTAGACTATTAATGGGTAGGTGCTCATCTCATATATGCCAAATTTATATTTTGAATTTCAGAACATACCAGTCTTTCCAAGATTTGGGAAGAGGAATAAGAAGAATTATCATTAAGTATTTTGTGCAAGTGATTATACATTAATATGCCACATAAGTGCAAGGGATTTATAAAAAATATGTCCCTGAATCTTTTCATCTCTGTATCTACAATCTTTGATTGTGGAGTGGCTACATGCTTTGCTTTAACAAAATAATGCAAAAAGAAAAAAAGGGCATAGACATTTATCACATGCTAGTTCTGAACCTAGGACTCACAAGGCAGTTTGTGTGGTAACTTTCTCTCTTTTAAAGTCACCCTGAGAACAAACTGAGGCAAACAAAGGTGTTTGTGCTTGAGGACGAGATAAGAGTAACAGGGCCAACTCATCCCTCCTGAAACCAGTGGATATCAGCCAGACTGCAGCTTACCTGTTAGATTGCTGCAAAAGTCTGAACAAGAACATGAACAATTAGCCAAACATGCCCCAAAGTGAACTTGAGAGACAAATACAATTTTATGCTATTGAATTTAGGTGTGGTGTGTTTCACAGCATTATATACGAAGTAGATAACAGATAAAATATATTGTTATTCATGAATATAAATAGTATTATTGTAATACGTTTTATGCCTCTACTCCCTTTATCTTTGCTAAAGTATACTTGCTCACTTTTCTACCAACCTGCCTAAATTTACTTACTAGCAAAGTGGAAATTATAGTTAATTGCATTTGACTACAGGGGCATTAAAATGATGCTGAAAAATGGAATGATTTTAATTTGATTATTATAAGGGTATGAAATACTTTTATTTGCTTTTCAGATCTAGATAATATCCTCTCTTAATATAGTAAAGGGACTCTACATAAAAGTATGAATGTACACACTGTATAGGCAAGATGCACCCCCGATGATAGCTGATTTGTATTTCAAGACTGATGATGCCACATGCATATTAGGAAAAGTATGAACAGGCCTATTACCCACATAATAGGGTCTTCTAGGGAGATCTGGACAAATCTCAAAGAGGTGTAAAATGTCTCAAGAGCACATGGAAAGGAAATCGGTTGGGTATTTTTAAAGGTGACTAGGTGTGGGCCAGGTGATGGTTCCTATGCATGGTTTGCACTTCCCACTAGTGTCAAAGGGAGGGACACCTAGGTTTTCTTAACAGCTTGTCCATATGTGAGGCAGAAGGGAAGAGGAGGTATAAGGTGGAAAGGGGTTAGCAATTAAATATCAAAAATGAATTGAGTGTTTATTAAAAATCACTTCAATATTTGCCTGATGACTAAAACATGCTATCTATGTTGCATTTAACTGACTTTGAACTTTAGCAAGTAAACTGTTATGAGGCTTCATTAGAGGAAGCAAGAGGTCAGTTGAATGCCTTTTCAAGAGCCTGGCATTGTGTATTGTGAGAATTGAAATGAGTGCCTAGTGCACTATCAATGAATGATTCTGGAACTCTAAAAAGATAAATAAGTAGTGTCTTCATGAGGTCTTGCAATGGGGTTCATATCATAACACTAGAGATATGCATGACCTTTTTTTCTATTTCAGATGTGGGTGAAGCAATAATTCTTCATAAAAACATTGTTATTGCTACCATTGGTTTACTAGAGAGAAGTTTAAAAATGTCAGCAGTGTAAGAGCAATAACCCTTAGGAGAAAGAACGGTACTATATAATCTTCATAAGTTTGCTGTGTTTTTTTTTTGACAGTATTTATGAACCTATGAGCAGCTCCAGGGAGAGAAAACAAGCATAATTGCCCTGGGTTCCCACAGGATAGAGCACACAGATGGCTGAGAGAATCTGGACATCTAGATTCCAAACCCCAGACGTGAGATAATCACAGACAGGTGAGGCCAGAATTTTGTATATAAACCTTGCCCCAATTACCTGTGTAGACAGAGGGAAGATCTAGGGAGCCAGGCTAAAATAAGCCACAGCTAGGATCTGAAAGAACCAAGAGGGGGTATACCATTGCAGGTGAAATAATGTTTTCATTTTGAGTCCAGGAAAGTTAATTTTCTACTAGAACAAAAACCCAAAAAGTTTTACAAGAATAAAAGAATTCAAAGTTTGTACCAAGTATTATCTACAATGTCCAGCTTTTAGCTAAAAATTACCAGGAAGTAAAGAAAAAAAGAAAATATGACCCACATAGGGTTGGAGGAGAAGTTTCTAGAAAGGGATTCTGAGATATTGCTCTTCTGAATTTAGCTGAGACTTCAAATCAGCAATTATGAAGTAATTAAAGGAAATCATATGCACATATTGTAAATATGTGAAAATAATTAAAGTAGGATTTCATTGAGGGAAAAGAAAAATGGAAACAAAAAATTAATGGGAAGCTGTAAAATTGAAAGGTAGAATAAGTGAAATGTATAGTCACTGGATGGATACAGATTAAAAATGACAAAAAGAATGAATGAATTTGACCATAAATCAATAGAAATTAACTATTTAAGCAACGGCAAACAAGTAGTATTTTACAGAAACAAAAAATGGATTCTCAGAGACATATAAAATGGTTCAATATAGCCACTCTGATAGGGGTCCAATACAGGTGCTCCAAAATGAAGAGGGGGGAGAAATGGGTAGATGTATATTTGACAAAATAGTGGATAGAAATTTCACAAAGTAAGTGAAAAATCTTAAATTTTAGAACCAGAAATGTAAGTGTACTCTGAGTTATATAAATTACAAGGACAAAGTTGCTAGGCATTTCGTAGTCCACATACTAAAAGCCCAAGTGGTAGAGAAAAATCTTCCCAGAAGCCAGAGAGAGAGGATTCACCACAGAAAGAGTGAGCGATGGAATAGTTGGAGAAGAACATCTTACTAGAGACAATGGAGGGCATAAAGGTTCAGGAAACACATGTGAAGGGCATAAAATAATAATAAGTTGTCAGTGGTCCATGGTTGTAGGAATCATTTGTACCTACTTCATTACTACCCATCAAGCCCTGTTACTTCACGGTCACAACAGGCCTTTTTCTTTAAAGTAACAAAAAAAAAAAACTGTTCTTTTTTTTCCTGAGAAAACATGTACATCTACCATTTGAAAAATATCCTTAGTACCTGAAGAAAACTTCTAAAAATAAGCATACACACTTTTATTACCACAGCTCTCCTATAGAAATCTAATTATTAAAAAAAATGTTTTTGTTATATCAACATATGAACACTTTTTGATAGATCTGGAAAAAATAACTTTATTTTGGGCACTATATTAAACCTTAACTATATATATTTTTTTGAGAACACCATTTTGGGGCTTGGGTTGTGATTACTGTAGTGCTTAATAGGTTACATCTAGGAAAAAAACTATGGAAAACTAAACACCGCAGGCTATATAAAAACTTTGCTTGAATGAATATAATTTTACACTATCCACAGAAAACAATCCCATTGACCTATTTTCTATTTATTAAATCAAGACTTAAAGAGCGAATTAATCAGCATCTTGTCTGCCATGGCTCTAGGTCTTAGCCTGAGCTGAAATAATCTAATTGTTCAGAGTATTTTGCTCCTTCAAAAAAAATTTTTTTATAACACATTTTGAGTAACATTTTCCATCAAAATGTTACCTCCTTTAGGCAACAGTGTGCACTTATTCTTTAAAAATGACAGCTGACAGGGACTATGTATATTGACTTTAGCCCCCCCCCCCTTTTTCCTTAGGGGATGATAAAATTCTAAAGAATCAAATAATATAATAATCAGTTTTTGACATGAGATGAAATAATAGGACCTTAAAATTTTAAGAACATTAAATGGATTAAAGAGAAATGATCTTGTTTAAAGTCACAGACAAAGAATACAATGAATAGCTGATATATTTGGAAAATTTATTTGTTAGTATAAATTATATAACATTATAGTTAGAAAAGTTAGGTAATTTAATCTATTTTGGAAATAATAAAACCAGGACTAAATACAGTTATGACGTATTGTCATGGTCTCCTAATTCCTACACACATTCTAGAGACGTGTGTGTGTGTGTATAAAATGGAAATGTAAATTAAAAAGAAAAGGTCATAATTGTGACAGTAGCCTGATAAATGTCATAATAGATAATAATCAAGTAATTAAACCACAAACAATTATAGACAGAAAATGATAAATGTTAGCTTTTTGGTGAAGGTACATATTCCTCCATTTTTTGGTGGAAATTCAAGAATAATCTATGATTTACCTAGACCTCTCAGGTAATAACACTTCTGATTTCTTAACATCACAAATTCTCAAATTTATAATTGAAAGGGTCAAGCCCATGTTCTAGGGTAAGATTTATTCTGTCCTTCCTTCATGTTGATTGTCATTTTGATGTTCTAGGGTAAGATTTATTCTGTCCTTCCTTCATGTTGATTGTCATTTCGTATTTTTTTTGTTCCCAATTCTGTCCCCACTGGCCAGCTCTAAGTGTGCAAGACAAAAGTGGAGGGTGCTGTGCGGTAGAGATACTGAAATAGAACTCTTCTGGTCTGACTTTGTGGCTTCAGACTTACTGAGCCTCAAGATGGTTGAAAATCCATGAGGTTTTAGAGGTGCTTATGAGTTGCCAACTGTAAGCCTTTAATTATAATTCATGTAAATGGCTAATTTACTTTTGCTTCAGCTAATTTTTCAGAATCCCTTCTTGGCTCTTGTTCATCTTCTTTCTACCTCATGTTGACATTTGTTGTAGGAATCTCCTTGCCTTCTGGCAGTTACTTTCTTGGGCAGTATGCTTAACATCTCTAGGACATTTTTTTCTCCCTGGCTCCTTCCAGCTCAGAGAAAATCCCTTGCCCTGATTATTCTAGAGAATATCCTCCTCTCACAGAGCAACCACTTGTATTCTGCCATGCTCACAAGTGGTGGGGAAAATCAGGCAACAGCCCATCTATTCTCTCAGTTCAGGGACATTCCCATCTCTCTGAGTGACCCCCTGAAAGAAATCGCACTAAGCTTGAGGAAGGAGGTAGATTTTGTCCCTCTATTACCCTCTTGAGGCTGTGTGAAGGGAAGAGAAGATGGGAGCATGGGCTTCTCAGAGCCCTCCAAGTCTCTTTGAAGATGTGTTACATGTATCCCATTCTCCTTTCTCTCTACTCTGATTTCTTTTTAAATTTGTGACATGGCTGAGAGATTCAAGAGACATGGAACCAATTTCTGGAAGTGTCATCTGTCAAATACAACTGTAGTAATCTATATCTGGAATTTCATATGCATTTCATATTTATGTCCTGATTGAAATAGAAATTTTAGCATTATCTAGCAATGCTATCATGCTGAAGTGATTATCTTTCTTAAGTGCATTGTCTTACACTATCAATTTTGTTATTAGTCTAGATTACTAAAAGAATTGGAGAGATAAAAATTTTAAAGACTTTAAATATTTCTTTTTTTAAAGATTTTATGTATTCATTTTTAGAGAGAGGGGGAAAGAAGGAGAAAGAGAGGGAGAAAAATATCAATGTGTGGTTGCCTCTCATGCACCCCATACTGGGGACCTGGCCCGCAACCCAGGCATGTGCCCTGGCTGGGTATTGAACTGGCAACTCTTTGGTTTGCCATCTTCACTCAGTCTATTGAGCTACACCATGCAGGGCTAAATATTTCAATAAATATTGTGGAAATATTTTCTATAAACTTTCATTTCTGCCACTTTTGTATGGGACTACTCAGAGATAAAATGCTGTATTTTATTACAATTAAATTCCTTTATTCACTGTTAATATAATATTTGCAGGATAATTTTTAACAATTACACATGCATACATGTATATACACATGTACACATATGTGCATATACGTAACTTCAAATAAATCTTTTTTTATTTAAATCATTGATATATGATTTATTAGAACATCATCCTGAAAAATTCCACACATAATATTGCCACAGCTTTCTCTACCTAGTTGGGTCAAACTGACCTTTCACCACAGGACTTAATGGGATTTAAGCAGTGAAGAAGCAGAAAATTTTCAATATATTACATATCCTGAAAGTGCCATTCAGTAATTCAAGAATTCTCTCAAATTTTATGACAACTTGACATTTTAAGAGAACATTTTTCAAAGGTGTTTTCATTTAATCCTTACCATAAACTCTAGAAGAGGAATACTAATTCATATTTTATAAAATGTAAACAAGTTCAGAAAATGATGTTAACTTTATTTCAAGGCAGACTCTTCTCCAGTTTAATCATCCATATTTATCATTAATGTTTTTATGAGACATTCAATAGTAATGCTTAGGAATATCTCTCCCTCCTGTGAGGTTCCTGTTCTGTAAAGTTAAAACTTTCTACTTAACCTCTTTGGAGTAGATTCACTTAAGTTCCAGAATAAGTATATGATCTATCTCTCCTGAGAGTAGAGGACAGGAGAGTTTCCTAATTTCAGAGTTTCTCTCCTGTAACGGTGCACACTGCACAAGCCTTCACAGAGTCACCTCTTGGCATTTGGGGGCTCCTGGGACATGTTTGCACTGACTGATGTCTTTGCTGTAAGTAACAAACTCTCTGTATCTATTACACAGGTTCTTGTGTTTTTTATCATTAAAACACATACACACGTGTATATGCATGTGTACCTATGTGTGATGTAATTATTATTAATTGGATAACTGTAACATGGAACTTATTTCACATTTATAGAACATAGCCTCTTCTTCGTAGAGGCTGTGAGCAGAGTAAGTACAGCTGAGGATAAAGCTTAAAGATAGGTCAGTATACATTACCTGACTGGACCATTGTAATGATGTAAAACTAAAACAAATGAAGCAAGCAAACAAAAAAAAAACAGTTTTAAAGATTTAAAAAAGGCACAATTTTGTCTTTGCTAAAAATATATGTGACTACATTGAAAATCCCAAATATTATATGTAAAAAGCTGCCTGAACTAGTAATTCAATTCAGCACATAGGCAGAAGACAAGGTGCATATACCAAAAATCTCTTGGATTTCTACACACTAGATGTCAGAAAGTAGAATTTGAACTACAATTATACATGTTCCTTTAAAATAGTGCCAAGTACCCTAAAATACTTAAGTATAAATCTTACCTAATATATATACAAGATACATCTACAGAATATTACAAAGTACTGATGAAATAAGTAAAAAAGGAAATACAGTAATAGAGAAGTATGTGGTCATAAAGTAGAAGATTCATAATTGATAAGCAACTGGCTTTTTCCAAATTGATATATAAATTTAATATGATCCCAATCAAAATCCCACCCAGCAGAGTGTTATATAGAAGTCAATATGTTGAAACTAAAATTTGCATGGAAAAAATTTTAAAAAATAGGATGCTCAAAGTTATTTTGGGAAAATATTTGTGGAATCCACTGCCTTTTTAATACTTAATATTAAGGTGAAATAATCAAGGCAGTGTGGGATTGGATAAGTTATAGTAACAAACATAAATGAAGCAGAATGAGGGAGCCCAGAATTTTACCCACATATAGTTGGTCAATTTATTTTTGTGAAAGTTGAAGAGGAATTTCAATGGAAAAGAAAAGTTTTTTGAATCAGTGGTGTTAAAACTGGGTGTTTATATGTTAAAAAATGCTCCTTGACCCCTAACTTATACCAGATATATCAATTAATTATTTTTATCTATGTTTGTATGTATGCATTTTCTCTATGTATTTAATGACTTTATTAATTGTAAAACAATATTTTATATCAGGTAAGCTTCTACATTTTGGAGTTAGACTAAACATGGTTCAATACATATACACACATATATCTCTTTATAAACACATTATACAGAAAATATATGAAACTTTCCTTGATAAGTCAGTTATTGATTCAAGTATTGCATCATAGAATATAAAATAATGTGGCATCTATTTTTATGCTGTTAATTATGCTGTATTAATTATGCTGTGATTATTGTTACTTTGCTAGAAAGTATTATTTTCTTCCTCCCCAATTTTTTCTTTTAGTCGGGCCATTAGCTTTCATTTCATGTTGTGTCTTAATAAAACCCCCTTTTTTTTGCAAGATGATTCCTCATCTAGGTAACTACACTTACGGTTTAAACCTTAAAAATATGAATGTAAACAACCTGATATGTTCTCCTCCCAAATATATAAATTTTGATGCATTGATTTATGGTTCAGTTTCTCCTTGTCTCACAGAGGCTTTTGAAAAAATTACATACGCTATTTTAATTTGTTGCAAAATATAGTGTTAAAAGGTACATTTTATAAATATCATAACATTATCTTGGTTCAGATGGATCCATGTAGTTTCATATATTTACTTATGAAGGTTATTAATATGATACAGCTGTTACAGGCAAAAGATAGAAAATAAATTATTTGCAAACAAGTAGTCTAAAGTATTAAGTAGTTTATATTATATTACTCATGTTTCAATGGAAATGTCCCTTGTGAACTTTTAAAAATCCTGCAGTGGCATTTCTTCTTTTGGATGGTACCTTTGAATCTATCCAGAGTGAGACAGGCTTCTTTTCTCATGCCAGTATCTCAAATCTCAGAGAGGAATTATATGTGTATGGATTGCTGTAAAATAATGTAATATTTGAAAGGGTAGTAGGAAGAGGAAGGAAAGAAGGATATATAAAAATTGGCAGCCTAAGTGTGGGCTTTCAGTTTGCATTTTTTCATGATGTCTCTATAATTATAAAATTGATTCTTCAAATTCCAAAATGCACAGTTAAAATGGGAGTGATTTCCATAGTAATTCTCACTACCTGGAAGGCATAACTGAACATCAATATCTCAGCTGATGTTTAGTCTTTGCATTCTACTTAGTGGAAGATATGGAAAAATAAAATTTTCCATGATAATTTCTTTGAAGATAATGTGAAAATAAAACAATATGTTTGTAAACCAGATTCTTTGGTATCACAAAAGGTTATATTATGAAATAGAATATTTTAGAGCGATCTGAATTATATGATTGGTAGACTGTTTATTGGTTCTCATCTTCAAATGGCAGGAAAGAACATTATACAATATTGTTTGAATAAGGATGATGCTCACATTATGCTCTATAATATTCACATCACAATGGACATTGTGTTGAGTACTAGGCATATCTCTTTGATAGCAATAGAGACATCCATTAGCCTGGGACAGTCCTGCTTTACATACATTTAAAATAATAATTATTAATAGTGGTCCGTTTAATTCTCAAAAGGGTTCTACTGTGGATGGTGAGGTACAAGGTCAGCCTAGATTCACACATAGTGGAATGTGTTTAAGAGAAAGCAATTTTCCTTGTAAAGGACTAGATATAACTAACTGGAAAATTCTATCAAGAAACTCATTACACTTTTTTTTTGAGTATTTGAGAAATATTAATCAATCATTTTGTCACAACCTCAGCTGGCCACAATTGAAAATCTTTACTTAGCAAATTTTGAGTTTTTTTCCTATTATAATCTACATGGTTTCCATGATTACTAAGAGTTAAATACCTTCTAATGACACTTCATGGTTTATTCTAAAAAATAGTTGAGTTGTCAGTGAAAGGTGTTTTTGCCCATTTTACATTTAGGCCACTAAATAGGGTATGGGAGAAAGAGGTGATTCGCAGGAGCACCACCGATATGGGGCTTGCTATGTAAATAAATAAGGATAAGGTCCTACATGGCTAAAGGAATCAGGGCCATTTTACTATAGCAGAAGGCCTTTGAGGTGATTCTTGCAACATAAGAAGTGTACGCTAAGTGGAACTATGGGGTAGATTTCTGGTAGATTAATATAAATACAAAATCATGGAGAAAAAATGTAGCACACTTTGAAGGATTAGTGAAGAGTTTGGCTAGCCTAGATAGATCTGGAAATGCAGAAATAAGAGATATAGGAAAAGCAACTTAATGCTTTTTTTTTAACAAATGAAGAATAATGTGAGAAGTGGAGGAAAAAACAAAGTGAACAAGGCATTGAACAATGTCCCCTGCTCCTTCCAAGACAGCTGAAGACCTTGCTGATTCCTTGGATCTGAGAAGAAGCTCAGACATTAACAAAGTCAGAAAAAATGGGAAAGAGAAAGAGAAGAGAGGGCAATACTTTAAGAATATATAACAAACTGGCTGGATGTTTTATTCTACTCTGTCACAGTCAGAAGATGCTCTATTATAAGGCACTGATGGAGAGTAAATCCTGGGCTCCGCAAGACCTTAATGGTAGGTGAGAGTCCAGGTACCTCACAAGAGGCTTCTCCAGAAAAATTTATCTTCTTTCAATGGATTTTGAAAACAATGTTCTCTTTATATACATGTCCTTTTTATGGACTAAAGATGATTAGAAGCTTTCCTTAGGAATGAAATTCTCAACCATATCTGTGAGACTATGATATTTTCTGGGCCAATTCCTGAGAAAATGCCTTCTTTCTCTCATTGTTTTTTTTTCCATGTCATGGTTAAATGTAAGTTGTATGTACTGTTTCTATGCATGTGATACTTACATGTAAGTATCAATGTGTGCTGGGAAAATTATTCTTGTAAAAAAACCTCAATGTAGAAGCAACAACTCTGTACCCTCACGTGTTTATAAAGTGTCCCTTGGTTTGTTGCCATGGTCTGCTGTTGCCTGGGACTCCACCTCTTCCCCTTTCATCCTTCCTGAAGATGACACTGGGAGACAACCATTTGGCTCTTCAGTGCCACCTGCCAGGTTGATTTGTCTGAAACCTTGTTTCCCAGCAGGTCCCAACTAGTTATGTTCTTTGAAGTTGTCCTTCAGTGACTCCATAAAATGCTTCCCATGCCTTCTCTACTTTTCTTTACTCTTGTTGGTATGATAAGATTCAATGTTGTAGAAAGCCTCTCTTAGAAGACACGTCTAAAAATTCAAAATGGTACTGTAGCATCTAAATTTTATTCTAGAATTTAATTTGTCAGTAGAGACATATCTTCAGAATTCTATTTATGTTAGAGTTAATCCTCAAGTAGATATTTTTAAAAGACTTTTTTAATAAAAATAGTACATTCAGATAAAGTTAATAAAAGTTGAACAAAAAGGAAAAATATCAGAATTATTGAAAAATAATGCTTTGAATGCAACATTTCTCAATATTTCTGAGTCCATGATATAAATTTTTTGTTGGGGAAATTTTCAACCGTTCATTTCTCAAGCTGGTTTTTTACTTATATACAAACTTAGAGGGTTAGTGAGTGGTGGGTTAGTGAGTGGTGGGGTGGCCCACACCTTCAGCTATCTTGGATTCTGGACATAGAGATCCAAACTGGGAGAGAAGACTCGAACTCGTGACCCCAATAGGAAAACATTTACCCCAAGGGCCAATGTGTCAGTCATTCATATTTGGTTGCCTTGGTCTCATGCAGAGCCAGCTCTGGGGCCCTTATCAGAGCAACACTCTGTGTCAGGATGCAGTCCTTGGTCTTTTCCTTTACATACCAGCCATCATTTTAGGGGTAAATCAGGGAAAACTGTCATAATCTCAAAATTGTAATCAGTTGAAAAACTTGCTAACCATCAGGGTTTCAAGAATAAATCAGTGAATCAGTTGTCAGTTCTGCACCTGACTGAAAACAGAAACAAGAAACAATGAAAAACAGAAGCTTTGTGGCTGCCCCAAATGCTGTGACCTCTTGGGCCTCATAGATGGCTTTGGAACAAACTTCTGTGAAGGTAGATTTATTAAACAGAGGATTGTAGAAAGGCTTACCTGAATCCAGGAATGTCTTAAAGCTAATATCTTTTGGAGAGTAGGTATACTTGCACATTTTTCTTAGGGAAAGTTTCCATAGATTTCAAAAGATTCTTCAAGAATCTATTCCCAATGAAAAGAAAATGCATTTATTATCTCTCCTTTTTTCTCTCTCTCCCTGTGTTCTTCTCTCTCTCTCTCTCTCTGCTTTTCACACACCTGCACTACTCAACTTCTTTGAATAAATAAATATATGTACACAAACATGTGTGTAAAATATGCTTAGCTGTATGCATATATGTATTTATAAGTGTCAGTAACTATAATCCATCTACAAAGCACCACTCAGTGCTTGGACTATGTTAAAACTTTACACTAAAAAATATAAATTGTTAAAATGATCCTGAGCTATAGTTTGTTATGTTCCAGTTTCATAAATATGGAAACTGAGAGTAAAAAAGTTTAAATATTCAATGTCAAACAGTTAGAAAATGCTAAATCTGTCTGTCTGAAAAAGCTATGTTTATTCTACTTTTGAAACAAATTATGTAAAGCCATGTCCTTGGCTAATGCCATAAATATAAAATGATCAGCAAAGAAAAGCTCATTTATAATATTTGTGTACAAATAGTATAATTAAGATTACATAAATCTTTTATTAAATAATATATATTTCATATTTAACACAAAATTATACAAAGAGTACAGCACCTTTATATTCTAGTTTATTTTATTTTATAACCATTATTTTTTGACATATTATCATGAATTAGGCACTGGGTCAAGCACTTTATATAAATATATTTTACGACTTTACTACAAACCTATAAATGGTCCTATTTCTTCTATAAATGAATATATCAAGTCTTAGAGAATTTAAGTAATGCCTTTGATAATGGTCATATTTTTCCATTTTACTGATAAGAATACTGAAGCACAAGATAATTTGTAACTTGCCCAAGGACACACATTTACTAAGTAATATAATTGGGCCAGAAACCATGTTTATCCGATTGCACAGTATGGGACTGGATGATTTGTACATAAGGAGCAGAATGAATTAACTTGCAGTCTCTGAAGCAGACTATCAAGTTTATATTCTCATTATTTCACTTGTTAGCTGAGTGAACTTAGCTCACTCAGGGCAAGATAATCAACATTGCTTCTTCAACTTCGTCACCTTTTTTTAAAGATTTTATTTATTTTTAGAGAGAGCGTAAAGGAGGGGAGGAAGAGGGAGAGAAACATCAGCGTGCCAGAGACACAGAGATTGGTTGCCTGTCTCATGCCCCCAACTGGGAACCTGGCCTGCAATCCAGGCAAGCACCCTGACTTGGAATTGAACCGACGACCTTTCAGTTCTCAGGCCAGTACTCAGTCCACTGAGACACGTCAGCCAGGGCCAATTCTGTCACCTTTAAGATGGGAATATTGACAATACCTAGGTCATAGGGTTTTTGTATAAACTCTACATGTTAATTCATGTAAATCACTTAGAAAACTGCTTAGCATATAAATTGGTACTCAGTGAATTAATATTTTAACTGTTTACCATAACTACCATTATGATTATTATATTGTTATTTTATTATTACTTTCTCTCATTTTTTTTTGTTTCAATTTGTGGTAAAACTAATGAGTTAAAAAATATCACCTATAAACCCCCATAGTCATAAAGCATAGTGGGGTGTCTTCGTTTAGATTGCTGTAACAGAATATTATAAACTGGTGATTTATCAACAGATTTTTTTTTCCAATTTTTGGAGATTGGAGGTCTGAAATCATGGTGCCTGCCTAGCTGGGTTCTCTTGAGGGTCCTTTTCCTGTTTGTAGGCCATCACCTACTTGTGCCTTGGATAATGGTGTCCAAAAGAAGGCTCTGTTTGAGCTGCTTTTTGATACAAGTATATGCATGTCCTTGGCTTTGGCAGAGCAGCAATCACCAGAGCTGAAACCAAGGTGCAACATGGTTCCTTGGTCTAGAAGCAATGACTATGTAAGACATCTGGTAAATGGGACAGAAAGCAATCTTATACCTAGACATACACGCTAGTGTCGAGTGTGGAAACCAAGTCCTCAGTGTTGCATGGGGCTTAGATGTTGGCTGAGGGAGAGATGCCATGTGTGCAAAACTGTCTTAAGGCTGTAATGAAGAGGCCCTGCATACCAGAGGCCAAATGGAGCCAAATTTGTCTAAATGGACCATAAAGCTGGGAATGTGCAGCTGCTTCAGCTACTATCAGCAGGACTACAAAATCAGGTGATTAATTTCCCTACAGCTAAATCTGTTACAGGGAAAAGAAGGGAATTGACAGAATCTATGTACAACAGAGTTGAAACCTGAACTTACAGAGAAATCATGAATTGGTCATAATGCCCCTTGTCATACACACATTGTCTTCATCACACTCAAGAGATAAATGACATTTAGTTATAGAATATTTAAATAAATTTGGTAGCTGTAAATGTTGGTCTGTGGCTAAAAAGTTTTCCTTTGTTTACTTACAGTACAGGAATCAACAAGGTTTCCATTGTACTCATTGCAATTACTCAGTTCATGGAACTGTCCCTCCTGCAGCGAAACATACTCCACCTGCTCATTGAATGTCCAAAGCTGTTCAGTTAATCACTCTGAGCTAACAATGTGTTCTCACAATATGATTTATTCTTCCTGAGCGCTGGAGCCCCTGATGCCAGGTCACTTCATCTTCCAGAAAGCATATTCCCTTTCCAAGCAAGACCTCTTCCTCAACCCTTACGGATTTTATGGGTTATTATAAGTGATAGCAGTCCAAAACATATTACTATGTTGGTGATAAGAGTGAGGAACAATTAACATTTATTGGGCTCTCACTATTCTGTAGGTTCTTATTATGATCTGGGCTTCTGTGTTGAATGGTAAGTACTCTTAACTTGTTTTAGAGATAAAGAAGCTAAACTCAGAACATGAGTCTTGCTCAATTATGTTGCAAAACTAATATCAAGCCTGGATTTCTGTAAGTATGTCAGACTTTATTTGTACTACAGAGTATCCCCATAGGTGGCTGACTGAGCGAGGTCCACACTCTGTGAGAAAATCTGTCTTTGCTTCCCTGGTCTGGCATTGGAATAATCCAGTTTAGTGAATCAGATCATCTGGCAGTAGGCCTGGGAATTGGTATTTTATTAATGTTTTAGATAATTCTTGCATACTTAAATTTTTAACATTGTGTTGTCTTTATAATAGTACTTATGTCTGAAAGATAAAATGCATAAGAGAAGTTAAAATTTACCAAATGTTTATGATTTCCAGAAAGAATATCCTATTTGGCTTTTAAATACTTGCTAAAATAATATTCTGTTAGCACAGTATTTAGTATAAAAAACTTAAACTTTAAGGTCAAAACAAAAAACACCAGGAAATCTTGAAAGAGTCCACACCATGTAATTTCAACCCTGACTCCAGATTCACTTAGTGTTATAAGACTTTTAAATGTATTGTATCATACTATTTCATCATCTTTTAGACCTTCTGCAAGCCTAGTGTAGAATTATTAAAGGTAACTTTTACCTCAGACAAAAAGTCCACCTTTAGCAAATGTGGTATATTAAAGAAGTCATTAAATTAAGTTTTTTCATTGTCTCAGCTGTAACAACTTGTCCCTGTACTTGATCAATAAGTTTGTTATTTAAAATTTAAATTAATGATCATCCTTCGACTTTTCTCAATAAAATATCCTTTGGGTTGATAATTAGACTCTCATAACTCCCTCTTTAGCATCATGTGTTATTTGCCTCTGCTATTAGCAAATCTTGTATGTAATTATGCTTATAGCCACTTACTCCCAATGGCTTCTACTAAGCTATTTCTTATATTAAGAATAATACTTACAGAGAAATAGAAGTGGATAATTAATATATATCCTAGTTAATTTCCCTAAATTTGATTATTTTATGAAAATACTTCTGCCTTTATTATTTTAAGTTAATGATTGTAACTATTTACATATAATCAGGAAGTTTAGCTGAACAAAAGAATGTCATATACAGAAGATACTGTTTATTTAGTAATAATTTTATCAAAATTATATTCAATACCCATAAATATTAAAATACCAAGAAGGAGGAGATAAGTGCCATTACTTTGATTTGGGGAAAAGAGAGTCCCATGAAAAGTATAGGTTAACTCCAACAAGCACAGACTAAGATGAAGGTTTTTTTTACTGGGACAAATAAAACTCTGTGACTAATTCATGGAGATAAACAGTTATAAATGAGCAATTATGAGTTATTTGTTTATTTAAAACAGAGTGAGAGAGAAGGAGGAATAAGAGATTATATAGGAAATATAGGTTTGAGTTAGAATATAGGACAATGGTCTAAGGAATTTGCATGTTACTCTGCAGACTGAAGTTATTATGAATTGAGCACCTATGAAATCTTCTATGTGATAAGTTCATTACACATATTAAATAATGTTCTTAAACATCATAAGTCTTCTGCCTATTGATCTAAGACCTTTGCAACTGTTTCCTTCTCTCAGAGTAAAGTCAAAAGGATATTTTTGAGTGTAAAATATAAATCCTTCCCCTACTGTGAATAGGCTGAATTTGGACTACTTGGGTAAAGATAGATTTCCATTCTTAAAAGACTGTACTGTGTTGTTAATGTGGTTTATTACCACGAAGAGTAACTCTAACCAGGCTAATGAAGTCGGCAAGTAAAGTTAATTGCCAAAGTAAAAATTAGTAGTGTTAAATTAATGACTTACATGAAAATCTATTTTAAAAGGTCTTTGATATAAACAAAATAAATCATACTTTCATAACATCGATTACATTTCTAATTTAAGTTGAGAAACATCCTTCTTCACAAAGTACATACATAATGACTGCTTTTGTATATATTATTAATATTTCCAAATTAATGACTATTACAAAAATGGCAGGTATTTGCTTTTGGGAAATTTTGAAAAAAAATTCTAAAAGGAAACTGATAAAATATACCAATTGAGGAAGATTCTACCCCTCAAATAACACACACCATAATATGAATTCATAATATCTATAGTACCTTAGAAGTCTAAACTTAATTAGATTTATATAATATTCTTGAGAGTAAAACGATGTTATAAGGACTCATGACATGAGCTAAAGAACCAACTGTCTCTTCTTCTTGATGGCCAAATAGTATTTCATTGGATAATTGTACCACAGCTTTATTATCCATTCATCTACTGAGGGAACTTGGGCTGTTTCCAAATATGGCTATTGTAAATAACGCTGCAACTGACATAGGTGTGCATATATTCCTTCCAATCAGTGTTTCTTTCTCCAGATGTAATACTGGAGGCAGAATGGCTGGGTCATAAGGCAATTCCATTTTTTGTTTTTTGAGGTAACTCCATACTGCTGTCCACACCAACAATACACAAGGGTTCCTTTTTTTCCCCACATCCTTGAAAACAGTTGTTTGTTGATTTATTAAGGATAGCTGTTTTGACAAGTGTGAGATAAGCCAGTCAGAGGAAGACAGATAACATATGATTTCATTTATATGTCAAAGCTAATGAACAAAATAAACTAACAAAATAGAAACAGACTCATATATAGACACAGAGAACATACTGCTTTCAAGCAAGGAACGGGGTTGGGGATGCTGGGTGAAAAAGGTGAAGGAATTAACAACAACAGCAACAACAAAAAACTTAATAAGAAAAAACAACAGTATGATGAATACCAGAGAGAAAGTGGGGTGGAAGGGAAGTAGACAAGGGTAAAAAGAGGAAAATGCTGATGGAAGGAGACTTCACTTGGGGTGGTGAACACATAATACAATATACAGATGATGTATTATAAAACTGTTCACCTAAAACCAATATAAATTTATTAAGCAGTGTCACCCCAATAAATTCAATTAGATATAAATTAATTAAAATAAAAGAATTAACTGTCTCAGAAACCAAGCTCAAATACATCAATGTGGCCTGAATTTAAATGAAATTTGTCAAACCAGCTTGTGCCCTTGTCAGAAAAGTACACATTTCACATTTCCAAAGATATGGTTATAATATATTTCATAGATCATCTAGATTAATAATAATAGTAAATACATATATATTATAAGAATATTCCCAAATTCTGAGGAAAACGTGATTATTGTGTAGCTATGGTAATGGTAGCAACCATAACTATTTTGAACATGCTAATTAATACAGTCATGTATTTGTGATAACACATAGCCACTGAAACCATTTTTAAAGCAGAATTATCAATAAATAATAACTCACCTCAGTGAACACGTTTTTGCATGCTTACCAAACAATGAGGTCTCTTCGTTTCCAAATGTCAAGCAATTAAATTGGACTCTCTTAAGAATGTTAACCACTCCATGGCAACCTCATTGTAAATAAATTATGTCAACCCACTTGTCAGTAACACTCCACCAGCCCTGGGATTCCATGCTGTCAAAATGTTCTATAAAAAAAATCAACAGACCGCTCTCCTCAAAGACACTATGCTTGACCAGCAACCTCTCCTGAATTATTGTAAAAGCACATTCAGGTTTGTATTCCTTATTTTAGATATTAAATGAGAATTTCATTCTTTGAAAATTCTAGAAATTAAACCAAGATCATGTTGAAGATCTTTGCCTTTTAGAATTTTAAGGGAGTCTTAAATCAATAGGCATGCCCGCACTGCTCTGTGTCCAAATTCCATTTGTCTTTATATTCACTTTCAGAAGAGTCAGTCTCAACAGCATATGAGGTTCCTCTTATTCTAGAATTTTTAGACCAATATGTCTTTGTATAATGTCACCTAGGCCTTGATATAAAGTCATTAGATCTGTCATCACTTATTCTTGACTACAGTGATAAGTAAGAATCTTACTGCTCCCTTTGTTTCCCCTTTCTGCATAACACTGCATACAAAGTTATCTACTTGGACTTTTAGAGTGGTAAATTACTGGTTGAGTGACCTTTGGCAAGCCTTTGAAGCTCTCTGTGGTTTAGTTTTTCTCAGATAATAATCCTTATTTCGAAATTGGGTTGTGACATTTAAGTGAGATAGCAGGAAAGAAAACAAATAAAATGCTACTCAGTAATGACTGTTCATAGAATCTGAATGGTACGCCCATTTTACACGGCAACACATTTTAGCAAAATAAATCTCTAAAATACTGCTGTATCTTGTTCCTAATCTCTATCTACAATTTAAGCAAGTTTAAGGAAAATGATACTTCTCTCAGTTTTAGATTTTAGGTAACATGTTTGCACATAAAATGTGGATGTGTATTTTTTATTTCTCAAACTATTTTATTTATATTTTATTTACCTTTCTTTTTCTATTTTCATTCCTTGAGATGCTATAGAGTATAGGTAATAAGAGTCTTAGAAGTTATATAATGAAAAACAAAAACCTTTGAAGCAACAGTGTAGTGCAGAAAATAAGACTATCGTTTAAAACTGCAGAATGTAGGACAGGCAGTGAAAATTACATCATTAAAGTCTTCAACAGGTTTTCCTCATGCTAGAAAAAAATGGCATTCACTTAATAAAATAAGGAAATGAATAATATATAGTGCTTTTTGAGAGCATTTTTTATTGCTGAATTCTATGATGTCAAATCAGGAGAATAAAAATAAGTTAATGTTATTTAAGTCAAATCCATTTGTATTTATCTTAAACCGTAACATATGTGGTAACATTTTCTTAAAAGAGTTTTATTTTTTCAAATAAAGAACAAAGGAATAAGCTTATAAAAACATTTGTCATAGTACTGAATTTGAGGATTTAAATCTAGCAGATCCCTTAAGCAACACACTTAAATATTATTTAAAAAATTTAAAAAACTGCAATGCATTTGCTTTGTCAGAAAAGGAGAGCTGACATTATAATTTTCAAAAATTTATATCAGCACTGGAAATACAAGATTCATGAAAATTTCATGGATAAAGAATTATTACAGAATACAAACATTTGTATTTAATGTATTACCCTATACATTATATAATGGCTATGTTAATTGTATATATACTTGTATATTACATTTCCAAGGCAAAGTTTCACCAAGTCATTTTCCAAAGTAACAAGTAGATGGCATTGTGTTACTATTCTTAACATATATTCCTGATATTAAAATTTAAGAAAAATCTACAAAACATCTTAGTTTTAAAAATTGTAAAATGAGTAAATAAACCTGTTTTTTCCTAATAATCTAATTATTTGAGTCTTCCTGAATCTAAAAGAATTGCAATTCTAATGATTTTCCTGAAATAATTGTTTTGTTAGCTGACATTAAAGAAAACTGCTTAACACAGCAAGTAAAATCTTTTTTTAGAGACATTTAAGACTCTCTAAAGAGTTCTTGTTTATGATGAAATATTAAACAATACCACAATGTACTCTCTAACCCAAAGCCTATGTAAATGAACAAAATCATTAACATAAGAAAAGGAAATAGTAGCATTACCCACCTCACAGGGAAGAGACCCTTTTAACTATAATCATATTATTTAAAAAGCATTCACAAGGGGAAAAGTCAATAAAGCATTCTAGAAATCCATGTTTAACTCTTACCCAGACATAACAGAAAAAGAAGCAGAAACCATTTAAACCTCCCTAATAGATACCGTTTTCAGGTGTACCATATGTGACACCTGCCTTTCTAAGAAAAAGCCCACAGTATTATCTAGGATCATCACAAGGTCAAATCTACCAGGATTTGGCATTTTGCTATTACTAAGTAGAGACCTGAATAAATAAATATATATATATATGAAGTTGCTTTTATTTACAGAGTTCCCCAAATCAAACCAACAAACCAACATTATCCTCTGCCCCTTCCCCATGCCCTAAAAATTTGGTGTTGTGGTCCCAGAGTAAAATCTTAATACTAGGAGTTTCTAAACCATCATTAACCTTCACTGTAGTTCAAAATAATATACTATACTTGGAGGCCATTTTATTTTAGTTATGTAATTTGTTTTATAATTTTGCCAGTGGAACATTATGATTGACCCTGGATAACCATTGTAACAATTTCATCTGAGTTAAGATACAAAGTGGATTTTAAAATATATTCTAGTGACACTGATTCATAAGCCTTTTATCCTAATTTTTATTCCAGTCTGTTGTCATAGGATTCCAAGAGTAAAATTACTTGAGTTCTTTATCGTTTTGCTGTGCAATAATATGTGTACAATACCAGTCACCTCATTATAGCCTTTATAGTACATTACGGAAATGGGTAGATACTAATTGACCCGTCTGTTTGTAGCTTAAAATTTAATTTAAAATATCGAAATGGACTTTGCTGAACCTAGTAAAATCATTTGATTTTCTTCCTGAATTCCTGCTTAATAAGTAGAACAATTTTTGTGGGAATTCAGGGAGTTGTTGTACTTGTTCAATCATTTTGGATGACAGCCATCTCACAGAAAACAATGAAGAAGGAAAACCAGACGTGATTCTTTATTCTGCAATAGTGCAAACAAGGGGCATCATCTGATATTTTGTTTCGTGAAGAATTTAGTACCCACTTTTCTTGTATGAAAGACCTATCAAGTTCTCAGTTTAAGCAGAGACAGACGCAGAAGAGTATGTTGAAGATGCAGATGTGAAGGGTGTACATTTTGCTACAATATAGACTGGTCATTTCTTCTCTTGAAATTCACTCTGCCAAAGGAATATGCTAAGGTTCTGGAATCTGTGCAAGTATTGAGTAGGAAATGGATAAAGGAAATTTATGACTGAAAGCAATGATTCAATTTTGTTACTTTAAATTCTAACGAGTTATGTTAGATATATTCAAGGATAACATTATTTTTAAACTGATGAGTAAACCAAAGCTCTTCATAGGAATTACTCTATTCATAAGACTGGCAGACACAACACAAAAACCCATGGCTTTTAAAGTATCTCACGTTTTTTATATTCAAAACATAGATGTCTTTTTGCCTGAAGTTAGAAAAGAGCATTGACCAACAACAACAAAAGGTCAGCATGAAATGTACATTCTACTAAAGAAAAAATTCCATGACTTCAGAAATCATAGGTACTCCTGAAGGAAAAATGGAATATGACAGATTGATTTCACTAGGGTGCTTCTTAACATAAATGGATCAAGTGCATATGCTTTGACATTTGAGTTAAGACCTAAATAGATAACAGTCATCTATTAAGAGTCATATATACCAACTTCTGAGACAGTACATTTTTCAATTTACTATAGTTCTGTAGGCTCATTCACTTAAGAAAATAGCATACATTTACAATATGTGTAGATTTATTTACTTATTAATTTTAATCCACATGCTTAGTAATACAACAGAAATATTAGAAGGATAAAATAAAATTCATCATTTTTTTAAATTACATAGATAGGAGAACTTTAAATATCATTCTCTGGTAGGTACTTCAAGGCACAATATGAAATGTATTGCTTATTATTAACGCCAGTGGTTATAAATCCATATTGAAGCTGGTTTCCATGGGGGTTTCTAACTTGACAGCTGACTTATCCTATGTAATTGCATCACTACTGTTCTGTGTGCCTGCAGTATGACACTGGGGTTGGGCCTGGTGTCTGATGACCATTTTCTTTCTGTTCACTTATGCTTGTCTTTTGGAGACACATTTGGTCTGTGGTTTCTTGGAAGGAATCTTACACATTTGCCTATTTTGTGAGAGTAAGTTTAGTTAAAACTCTATAGTATACTCCTGAATTCACTTGCCATGGCATATGTAGTGGCCTTCAGTAAGTTGCAAGCGAAGAAACTGAAACAGGGAGGCACTTCTGTCAAGCACTCTCTCCCCTGGAATCTCCACCCTCCATGTTTGGTACTTCACACAACCCGCAGGTCATGTGGAATCTGAGACCAGGACCAAGAGAAAGCCACAGGGCCAACCTGTGTACTACATACTAGTGAGAGAGTTAACTTTCAGATGTAAAAGTAGAAATGTAAATTCTACTCTAGTATGTATCTTCCTCAATATATCATTTTTAATGCTCTTATGGGAAAACTCTGGTGTTTTCATATTTGGACTGAAGAGAGGGACTCAGGCAGCTTGGAGGTCAATGGGCATTTCACTTAGGAAAATGTTTTACCCCAAATTAGTTATATTTACCATTGCATCCTTTACCACTACACAGCTGAAACATCCAGGCTATTGTACAAAAGGTGAGATACCCTCTTGGTCAACACATATATAGATAATAATGAGAGATTAATAACTAAAGTGTCTGCTAGGTAGAGATAGTATTAATTCTGATAAATATCAGTTACACTTTAGCATTTATCTACTTAACTTAGTGGTTGATTAATACAATATTTAAGAAAATATTTCCCAGTAGTAGACTTTCTCAAATGCTAAGATTAAAATATAGAAGGTGTTTCATATTAGGTATGTTACTCAGGGTTCTCCTGAGAACAGAACAAATAGGATGTAGACACACAGACACATGCATGGGAGATATACACATATATACGGGAATAAATTTATTTCAAGAAGTTGCTTCATGCAAACATGGAGTCTGACAGTTACTAGATGTTCAGGGTGAGTCAGCGAGTTGGAGACTCAGGAGAGCTGATGGTGTAGTTCCAGTCCACACCTGAAGGCCTGGAAACAAGCCCATGGTGTGGTTTCAGCATGAAGACTGGCTCAAGACCCTGGGAAAACAGGTGTTTCCATGTGAAGGCAACCAGGCAAGAAGAACTCTCTGGCACTTGAGGGAATATCAGCCTTTTTATTCCCTTCAGGCTTTCAACTGACTAAGCAAGGTCCACCCACATTATGGGGAGCTATCTGCTTGTCTTAGTCTATTGACTTAAATGTTAATCTCATCCAAGAACCTCCTCACAGAAACCCTTAGAATAATATTTGGCCAATATCTTTGCATTCTGCAGCCTGGTCAGATTGACACATAAACTAATCATCACATTACCCTTGCAGTAAACAGGACTAATTTTAAAATCCCATTCACATTTAAAGATCACAGTCATTTTCATTTCTGCTAAATATTTCCTGAAGAGAAAGGTCTTTGAGTTGTCATTATTACAAAAATGATATTTCATTAAATCTATATAGCTGCTACATCCTTCCTCTGTAATACCCTTCCTTGTAATTGGCAACAGAGAAGGGAAAAAGAGAAGAGGGACCCTTGAGTATTGTTTTTTCTATGATATCAATATTACTGTAACATCAAGGAACTGTTCAGGATATTGAAAGACCAATAGCAAAGAATCAGACTTTAATTATCAGCTATTAACTTCTGAGTAAATACACTTTGCTCTATAATTGTTCTTTCTTTTTTCATTCCCCAAAATGCTCCAGGGATAAATTTTTTTTTAATTTAGCACTAAATCTTATAATATCCTTTAATTTTGTTTTCATTTTGCTTTATGGGAACAGGGATGGGCTGCAGGCTACCAAAACCCTGTCAGAGAAGTGCTTCGAGGCTGTGAGAAAATTACACCTCACAAAATATACATTGTAACAGTATATAAATCATAGTGCAAACTATATTCTCATATTAATAAAATAGAAATAAGATAAAAATAAGTAAAATAGAGAAATATGGAATAGAAATAACAAACTACATTCATGAGAAAAGACAGACAACTGAAAAAGAAATTCAAGAGTATAAAACATAATTTTTTTAAAAATTGCATCTATAAAAACAAGAATATGCAAAATAAAAATTTGCATCTAATACTTAAAAATATAAATAATATGCCATTCTCATAATTCAGTAATTACCAAACTTCATACTATGGTTTTACATATTCTGTGAATAATTTTACCCCTTTTTATCTGCATAACTCATCACTACTAATTATTTTGATGGTGATGTGTGTCAAAGTTATAATTTATGCTAATTAATACAAGGCTCTGTATTTTCATTCCGGGATGCCATAATATGCACACTCTTCTTGCGTTGCAGGGAGACTTCCAGGCAATTCATTGATGATATTTATTTTTGACTTCTTAATGGAAATGTGAGGTCATTCAAGGAAGATCTGTTTGCTATTTCTATCCAGCTTATTTTTATATAGATATATTATCATTTTAAAGTGTTATTTGTTTACCTAGTGCTTTTTTCTTGATGTTGAATTTTACCAATATTAGGATCTAATCAAATTAAAATTTTATAAAGATTAAGAAACATGTATTAAATTACTACTTACTTACATGTTTCAATAATAACTTTATCGTGTGTACTCAGTCAAAAACAGAAATTTGATGGATTTTTTCCTTTATTTCAATCCATCACTAATTTCAATACATCCCCCATTGCCTTGCCTGATAATAGCACAGAAAATATGACAAAGTCTCTGTCCTCAATACATTTGAGTTGACTGGTATTTTAGATGGTCACACATTTATAAAGATAGTATTGATACAGCTCCATTTTGTAGTAATATATACATGGTCATGTATGATATATTCAAATACTATATATACAATATTTATATATTCACACTATATGTTATATATTATATGTTATACATATACATCTATTTTCACTAGGAAATGAATAGTTTGAGATTAACCTATTTTCCAGATTATTAAAAATAACTTTCTTTGAAAACCAACATTAAAATATTTTAGATAACAAAATTTAATTATTTTATTTGCAACATGAGTTCAAATAAT
Source organism: Anoura caudifer (assembly GCA_004027475.1). Lineage (NCBI taxonomy): Eukaryota > Metazoa > Chordata > Mammalia > Chiroptera > Phyllostomidae > Anoura > Anoura caudifer. The sequence goes on from PVKU01005228.1 coordinate 49,063, forward strand.
GAGTATGGTCAGAGAAATTAAACTGTGTTCTTATAAAAAGATATTTTTACATCAGGAGAGATCTTTCTCATCTCTACATGTGGGAATAGAAAATTTCTTTACCTCAGCTAGAGTCCTGAATAAATAACACCACATTTTTTGCAAAGTGCAAAAATTATTGGGGAAAATTAAATATTTACCGGTATTCATAATGTGTTAGTCCATTCAGGTCACTGTACCAAATTTATCATAAACCAGGTGGCTTGTAAATAATACACATTCATTTCTCATAGTTCTAAAGGCTGCGAAGTCCAAGATCAAGGCTCAGGTGGACTCTGTGTCCCAGGAGAGCCTGCTTCTTCACTACAGCTATCTTCTCACTGTACCCTCCAGTGGCAGAAGGGAGGAGGGCAACTCAAGGGTCTCTTTTACAAGGGCACTGATCCCATTCAACAAGGCTCTGGCCTAATGACCTAATTACCTCCCAAAGGCCCCACCCCCAAATCCTATCACATTGGGTTTACTTTTTCACCATACAAATGGAGGAAACACAAATATTCCCTCTATAACACATAGTGAAGTATGAATAATTAGCATATCTATTTTTGAGATTAGAAGATATTAAAGTGATGAAGAAAATTGAAGTGAAGCTATTGGAAATGAACTGTACAGAGAATCAGGGTAATTTTAAACTAACAATATTCACTGCATTGAGTTATTTAAACAATTCATAAATTCAGTGAAAAGGAGAAATCATATGCCTCTTCAAAGCTGTGGAAAAGGGAAAGTTACCAAGTTAAACAAAAATTCTCTATTGAATCCTTTTGTATCTTATAGGAATAGTCTACTTTCAGATTTTATTTTCTCTTTCTATCACAGGGTTTTTGTAGTCATTACTTTGGAGGTAAAGTAATTTTGTTTATAATGATTGGCAAGATCAGTGTAGTATTTATTTTTCCTTTATGCATTGAATTTTATGTAATGGACAGCTTTTGTGGATAACATCAGTTTATGCTCTCCATAGCTCTCTGTATGTTTCTGTGTGTTTCTGTGTAATACAGCTCTTGCACAGTGCAGATCCTTTCAGAGCCATTTTTTGAGTTTCTGTTCAGCAAAAAGGCTGAAAGAAAAACAACTTAGAAGATAAAAATGAAACTGCTGCCAGGCTGCAGTTCTGAATGAGACTTGGAGGCTCCTTCACTTCTTTGAAACAGCATGTGTCAAACTCGTTATGAATCAGATTTTTATATTCAGAATCAGAATCCATTCAGTTGACACAGCTGAAGTGAAAGCCTTGAGGGTACAGTGCAAGATCCCCCCGCTTGGCATTGAAAAACGGAGTACTCCTATTGAGATTTTTTTCCCCACATAATTGCCTCATTTTCAGTTGAATGCTGGGGTGCAGATGCCAAGGAAACCAGAATTCTCTTTTAGACACAAATGTAAAAAAAAAATGTGATGTGACCTTTCTTCTTTTCTAAAAATTGCTTCTAGATGCATAAGCTACCTGTCAGTTTGCCTGCCCACTCTCCTATGTCATCAACTCTGCTGTCTGAGGAAGGGAATAAAACAAAACTCCATATATAACTATTTCCTTAGATAAAACAATCCTTAAAATAGCGCACCAAGTTGAAATATAATGCCTTGCCTGCGAGAGCTGAACTGGATTTTTGTTTTAAAGGCCTATATTGAGGAGCGGTGTTTTGAAGGAAAATCTATCACATTCAGAAGTGTCTGCAGTGAAATTTACATAGCAGTGTGGTAAGTGCGGGTATGCCACATGGTGCAGCCACCTTCTCCTTAGGTCTTTTTCCATGGAAACTTTTTAAGTATACAATGGCATTTCCAAGTGGATTATGAAAGAACATCCACATAGGAGTCATTTTCAAAAACAGATTTATTATCATGCATCTTTTGTACCCTAAAATTCACAAGTGATTTTCTTTTGGAATTTGTGTTTGACTGAGCTCCCTGATTTAGATAAACACTGACTCTTACTTGCAACCTTAAAGGCATAATTTGATCGTAAAGTGGATTTTTATCACAGATTAAAATTGTACTTAACCTTAATACAGGCATACACGGTAAATATTGTAGTTTAATAACAAACAGAAAAGCATATAAATAAATAACAAAAAACTTGTTAAACACATGTACATACCCACCCCCACACAAAATCTTGAAATTTCCACCATTAGTTCCAAGCAAATAATAATTTAAACTTAACATTTTGTGGTATTTTGATTTTAAAAATGATTTAGCATATTTTATTTTACTTGTTTGTACAAAGAGTTAGAGAACAAAAAGGGTTTTTTATTAATACTTGTTTTAGGGAGACATAAAGTGAAGCTTGCATGACTTCTCTGTCTGCATAGAGGTTGACATTAGTGAATAATAGTAGGCCAAGAGCTTTGACCCACTGGCATTTTTTTCTCTGTGTTTTGCTGTTTGTTGTTGTTTTTGTTGTTGCTGCTGTTGTTCACAAAATCAAATGGATGACCTTAGGATGGAATGATCTCCCCATTGATGGGAGTGTTTAAGGAAATAACACTACAGTTTTAATAGATATTTTTGCATTAGTTACTTCTGTGAGAATTTCTCATTGGCACTACAACAACAACAAAACAAGCTAAGGTTTTGTAGATGTGCACTGCTGTGGACTGAATGTTTGCGTACCCCCCAAATTGGTATATTGAAGTTCTATTCCTTATGTGATGGTTTTTGGTTGGGGCCCTTGGAAAGTCATTGGGTTTAGACGAGATCCTGAGGCTTTAGCCCCCACAATGGGATGAGTGTCCTTACAAAGAGAGGGAGAGAGAACAGGACTCTCTCTCTGCCATGCAGGGACACAATGGAAAGGGTGCCTTCTGCAAGCCGGGAAGAAGTCTTCTGGCACCTTGATCTTGGGGTTCCTAGCCTTCAGAACTGTGAGAGATAAATGTCTTTTCTTCAAGCCATCCAATCCCTCATATACTATCATAGCAACCCTAGCACACTAACGCAATGACCAAAAAGAAGTTGTTGTTAAAAAAAAATAGCCAAATTAACAATTATTTTCATTTAAACAGAACTAAAAAATTTAATGGAGACTTTTAACAGATCTCATTAAAATGCCCACATGCCTGGAGTTGTTAATGCAAACTGTTTGGCCTTAATAATGTTATAACAAAATTGTATCTATAATAAATTCACAATTTCGCTAACATTTACATTGAATAAAGCAAATAAGTAGAATCATATTTGGTCACTCCTTATTAGTTTACAAAGAACAATTGATAACAAAATATTTCACAACATTGATGAAATATCGATCATTGCCATTGTATATCTCATTCTTCTAAATGAAAAACAAATGCAAAAAATGATAAAATATATTATGATTTTACAATTTGTCAGGAAAGAGGTAAAAAGGCATTATGTGTATGAAAGATCAATCATTTCACATAATAAAAATATGTAATATTGTTTGTAATTCTTAACCTTTATCTGGATCAAAAAATAATTTTATAATTTTGGAAGAAGAACTTATACAGACTGAAATTATATATACACATATATATATCACATTTTCTATATATAAAACAAGGTGATACATATACCACCTTTTATATATATAAACTTTTATTCTTTTTATAAAGGAATTTTTTTCTATGTGTATACCAGGGATCTCTGTATATAAAAACACATCCTATGACTAATGTACATGGAAGTTTAAATAGTTTAGTTTTATATTAAATAACTAGTAGTTTCTATATTACAAATACATTTTATTTTTATAATAAAAATCATATTTAGGGAAAATTATCTAAAAATTACTAAGGCCAATAAGCCTGTAAAGACCATTATATTTATTTCAAAAGAAAATATTTTAATAAACCAATTTTCCTTTAAATGTAACTAATATTAAAGTAAGTAGTAGGTTTAAAAGTATTAAAGTGATAATGGGCCAGTTGCTAAATATTAAAATCTGTGAAAATAATTAAATACTGATTGTAATGTTGAAGTTTCATTAAATATTTTAATAAAAATCACGTAACTTAGGGGTTTTAATCATAAAAGAATGAAATTCATATGTTAAAACATAAATTATTGTTAACTCAAATTTAATGTATGATAATATTCATAAAAATCTTTATGTGGAAGAACTGTTGTCAATGAAATCAGATTCGAGTGCCTGCCACAGAACACAAGCATAATACACTGTTTGTGGGGAAAGAAGAAAGATTTTTATGAACAGGGTGTCCAACTTGGGGGAGGTGGGGGCTTCCAGGCTCCAAGCCATTCATTTCTGTAAAATACAAAGAAGCCAGACACTCCCAGAACCAGAATCTGCACCCAGACATCCGGCCCTATTCTTATCTGTGTTCCTGGATCCGAAGTGCCACACAGGTGAGTGTCCATCTCTCCAGCTCCAGGCTCTCTCTCCTTCTCCCTCTGTCCACATGACCCCACCTCTCTACTTCCTCTTGTGGGGCCAGCATCTCTTTTGTGTCACCGTAGCTCCTTCTCTCTCCCGGGGCTGGAGTGCCCTGCCAGATCACTGCAAGCAGTCGTAGGATGGAGCTACTTCTGCAGGGCCCCCTCGCTTAAGCCATGAGCAGGGCATCATCTGCAGGTCTTGCGACTTCTCAGTCCCCACCCCCCAACACCTACCTCCCCCAAGTTGGCATGGTGAGGGGAAAGCAAAAAAGGGCTGAGTTTCTGTGTACCCTGTCCTTTAAATGTTTCACTCCAGCCTTGGCTGGTGTGGCTCAGTGGATTGATTATGAGACTGTGAACCAAAGGGTCGCCAGTTCCATTGGTTGTCAGGGTACATGCCCGGGTTGAGGGCTGGTCAGGCCCAGGGGCACGTGAGAGGCAGCCCCATATTGATGTTTCTCTCTCTTTCTCTTCCGCCCTCCCTTCCCTTCTCTCTGTAAATACATGCATGCATACATACATACATACATAAAATGTTTAAAAATAAATAAGTAAACCTTTCACTACAATATCCCATGCAAGGCAGAAGTGTCCAAATTCTCAGGCAATCTCGCCTGGCATCCACCATGCATGTCAGTCAGAATACTGTCTCTGCCCTTCCTCCAGCTGCCACGATCCAGAAGCGCGAAGGGAATTTTTCCAGCCCTGCAGAGGCACAGTGTCTCTGCCCTGGGCAGGGCATCACCTTGTTGTACGTGACCTCTTCAGCTCATGCAGGCTCGGTGCAAGCTGTGTCATAGCTGCGTTTGTTGTTTACCATTCCCTGGGATATAGAAGCCTGTCACGTGGTTTCTCTTGCATTTTCAGTATGCAACCTTGGTGTTTCCTCTGACCCCTCTCTTCTTCAGGGACTGCAGCCTCATGTGCTCGTTCAGGGATCCTGATTCCCAGCGATCCGGCCAGATTCATCCCGTTACAGAGCTACTCATTCATTCTCAAAACACTTAAAAATTATTTCACTGAGCTTTTTGCTTTTGTGTTTATATCTCTCTTGTTGAATTCTAGGCATTGTTACAGACTTCTATTTCTTTAGGCAAAGGGTTAAGAGTGAAACAGTGACAACCAATCCTGCTTTGCATATCTTGCAATTTATATCACCCATGCATTTCAAGATTACTTCTGTTGGCTATCTTTAAAAAATTCCTTTTATTTTTCTACCTGGTAATGACAGCACTAGAGTAAAACCAACAGGAAAAGTAAATTATGTGATGCATAATAAACAAAGCACAGGGAGTGGCCACTAAGAAACTATAAACAAACCGAAATGTTAAGCACACACACAAAAAAACTGAAAAACAAAGCAACTTTATATATAAAGTATTAATTTCTACTACTTTTGTTTAGCAATTACCATTTTTATAATTAAATAATATACCAATTATTTTTATTAATATTAAAGGTGGAGTCAAAGAGAACTTTAGAAGTAAAGCAATAATATAGTGCCTATATTTAATATTCATATTCTAGAAAAGGAACAATTGAGCTGTTAATTTAGTTTAAGATATTCTAAAACCTAGGAGTTAATGTAATCCTTCTGGCATGTTACTACTGTCTTAGAAATTTGTCAGAATTCATGGAAGGGAGAGCGGGTGGTGACTGATTATAAATGGAATAAAGGAAGTGTGGAAACATAAAGATCCAACTAGACACTTGACCTCAAGCAGCTTTTAATCCATTAAACATTATAATAAATTTTCAAACCTAATATTAGTAGCTTTTTAAAAAAGCTTTTATTTACTTATTTTTAGAGAAGGGGGAAGAGAAAGAGAGGGAGAGAAACTTCAATGTGTGGTTGCTTCTAGTGCACCCCCTAGTGGGGACCTGGCCCCAAAGCCAGGCGTGTGCCCTGATTGGGAGTTAAACCAGCAACCCTTTGGTTCTCAGGCCCATGCTCAATCCACTGAGCTACACCAGCCAGGGCTCAAGCCTAGTATTAAATAATTTTTATTTAAAATATCTTCCCAAGTTCTATTTTTAATCATATTATTCAGTGTATGTATTTATACCAAATGATTTATTATAAGATTATCCTCTTTTTGTTTTCTTAAAGTTGTTATTTTGTTACTTACTGTTTATCTCTACATGGAAAATAAGTTGCATCATGTGGTTATCTTTTGTCTTTATACCCTTTTGAATCCCTAACACCTAGTTCAAGGGCTGGGACATACTGGATTAATTTTTTTAACTTAAATTATTAATGATTAAGTTGATTATGTAAAATTCCCTGATTATAAACTAGTGGTATAGCATAACAAAGTAGTTTTACTCTAGGTTTAGTGTAAGAATAATTTTACCATAACTTCAACTTTTTACTTGAAATAAAATCTGGATGAAGAATTCAAGTATGGCATGGCTTTATAGACAATGATTTATGTATCCTATATACATATCCTTCATATGTCATGTCCAAGCAACCGATAATGTTTATGGACCTGGCTGGCGTGGCTCGGTGGACTGAGTGCCAACCTGTGAACCAGAGTGTGGCCAGTTCTATTCCCAGTCAGGACACATGCCTGGGTTGTGGGCCAGGTCCCCAGTAGGGGGCCCATGAGAAGCAACCACACACACATTGATGTTTCTCTCCCTCTCTTTCTCCCTCCCTTCCCCTCTCTAAAAATAAATAAACAAACGAATAAATAAATATTTAAAAACAAATACAAATAAAATGATTACTTATAAATAGTGTTTGTGCTTCCTTGCTTTGAGATGGTTTGTGGCAGTGTTTTCTGGCATTTTATTTTTAAAAACAAAATCAAATGATTCAATGAGGAGGAGCAAGTTTTGAATAAAAAGAGAGACAGAAAGAGCAAGAATATTAGATACAATAATGTCAGGGATGTTATGATTCTCATAGATCCCTTGAAGTAATAAAAGATCTATTTCTCAGCCTCTACTACCAGCTCTCTTCAGGAATTGTATGGAGCGCCATCTGGTCTAAGGCCACCATTCTACCACCCCACCCTGAGAACTCCTCATGCATTTTGTAAGCTTTCCATGGAAGTTGCTTCATTTGCTGCTTTACCCATTCATTTTAAATTCCCTTCCCTTCCAGAGGAATTAACCTAAATACACTCTTAATAGACTTCCTGTATGTTCATCTGCATTTTAAATTCTTCTTCCTGGAGAATCCAACCTGGTAATGTTGCCGCAGGCTGTCTACTCTGAATGAGAAGAAAACCTGTTTTGGAATACTCATTCACTCACAGGCAGCTTACTTACGCTGCCTTAGCTGGCCAGTCAGGGCCTGGAAGGCGGGTTTGTAAAATTGAGGACAAGAGTATCTAAGGTGGAGACATACAGATAGATGCATAGTGTTCTCAATAGATCAGAATTTAAGAGGGATATATAGCAAGAGAAGAGGTGATAATTAAAACAGCCCTGACTAGTGTGTCTGTTAGTTGGGTGACATTCTACATAGCAAAGGGTTGCCAGTCCAATTCCAAGTCAGGGAACTTAACTAGGTTGCTGGTTCAGTCCCTGTTCAGGGCATTTTTGAGAAGCAGCTGATGGATGTTTCTCTCTCACATTGATATTTCTCTCCCTCTCTTTCTTCCTCCTTTCCCCTCTTTCAAAAAAATATTAATAGTTAAAAAGACTTAAATTATCAAAATGAGGGGGGTATTTGATTGTAGTTTGGGAGAAGATCAGTTGTTTAGGGAAACAAACATAGAAAATGGTTAACTTTGGATCTATTTTTAGCTGCTATATCAACAGCATCTAGAATATGCCTAGCATATAATAATCACTTACTAAATATTTGTTGAAATGTTATTGAATAGGATAAATGTACAAAATATAACACCAAGAGGATACCCTTAATTAAAATTATGTAAAAATGTCAAGAAAAAAACTATGTGGTACATATCCAATTGTTACTGTAGGTATTTAGGTATATATTAATAAATCACACATTGAGTTTAATAAACTAGGCAACATAAAACTACTTGCCTGCCCAAGAAGTTACAGCTTCACACTCCAGGGGATGGCAACATTTCTCTGTCAAAGGGAATAACACTCCTCCATTCCCCTTTCTTGTACCAAATTTTTGGGGGGTCCAGGGCAGAGGTTCTTGACCAAAGAGGTTTGATAATTAAACTGGGGCTGGGGTGAACCAATCAAAAGCCTACAAAAGCCTGGGAAGTTGGTTCTTTTGAAAAAGTCCATTCCAAACCAAAGCTAATATACCAGTAATCTCAGGGGAACCAAGACACACTATCTCTCTTTCTCCCACCCAGCGATGCATGCGGTAAGTGCATTTGTGTGCTCTCTCTCTCCCAGGAGCATGCAACCATGCTGGTCTACCAGGTTACTGGGGCCCATAGCAGATGGTACAGGCTCTGAAGGACTAAGTTTTCATATGAAGCAGAAACTCTAGACCCTGACTTTTGTTTGGGTCTTGCTAAGGGCACAGTTGGGCTTTTTCCAGGCAAGATGGATAGAGATGGACATTGGAAACCCAGGGGCAGCTTTCTACACTAATAAACCATCTTGCCATGTCACAGTCCCCTGTGTGTGTGTGTGTGTGTGTGTGTGTGTGTGTGTGTGTGTGTGTGATCCCATGGAAGAGCCTGATTTCCACCAAAAACACAATTGATGGTTACAATGATGGCTAACTGAGAGTCTTTAAATGAGTAAATTAATGATGTTAAAGTTGCTTAATATCCTCAAGATTCGAGTTCCTCAATATCTTTTGTAGAATGGGGCTAGTGATCATATTCACCGTATAGAGTTTTTGATACAATTAAATGTGTGATATCTAAGATTGCTGGCAGTCATTTAGTATGTGCTCAAGAAAATCTGGCCATTTAATGCATTTATTTATGGAATTGTTGCAAGTAATGGTAATCTCCACAGAAGAAAAATCAGTCAGTGTTTATTCTCTGTGTGTTCCAATATACAAAAGTATGTTTTCTTTCAGCAGAAAAGTATATGCGAAATGACTGTCTCTATTTAAAGATGAAGTGAAAATTGGATGAAGAGCTAATTTCTTAGAGCTGGTTGATTGTATTTTTTCACTTTTAAATGTGCTTATTGCTTATTGTCTCTGGTGTACTTGAGCATTTTAATCTGTTCATTATATTTACATATGGATTCAAGTGCTAAAAGACAGATGACAGATTGAAACAAAAGGAGTGAAAATCCAACACTTCTTCTCACTGATATACATTTTTTCTTACGTAAATGCCTAAATGCATTAGCGCAGCAAGACTGAGAGGATCTTCATCAACGCGTTTGTTGTTGCAGATGTACATTATATATTTTTTAATTTTTGAAAATTAGGGATAAATGATATATTGAAAGACCTGGATTTTAAAGACTTGCTTATATTTTCTACATTTTAGCTTTATCATTGAAAAATATTTTTCACTTCTCTCTCTCTCTCTCTCTCTCTCTCTCTCTATATATATATATATATATATATATATATATGAGATAGGTTTTAATCCATAGTTTCACAGTTAAAATGAGGAGTAAAACAATACAATATAGCTCAAAATAAAAAAAATAATTTATATCCTTCTGAGGTTTTCAAAGTTTTGGAAGAATAAATTCTCTACTCCTTTCCTTATCGAAGACAAATACTTTTTCACAAATCAGTTCTTCAACCTCTCCCTCACTGAACATCCCACAAAATTTAAAAAAATAAATAAATTATAGAAATTTCTGCATGTTGGGTCCATGGAGAGCCTTAAAGTGTTACAGCCATAAGGCTGTATTAAAGGATGACCACGACTGACTGTAACTGTACATTTAGGAACTATCCCCAAACCTGATTTTCTGATCTACAATTATTTCTAGTATTTAGAAAAACATCTAGGTCACTCTATGAATTCGTAATAAATTATTGCAGGTAAGTAGTGTTAAAAATATTGTGAATATTGAGAGTGATCAAACTCCTAAGATATACAATATAGTAATTTCTAAATAATAAATCAATTTTTTCACTGAAATATTTTTTTCATTAGACATTTTAAACACAGCTTATAAGGAATGGAGAAAGAGAAATAATTTTTATTTTGGATGATTCAGCAACCCCTTTCAAGGAGCCGGCAAGTCTCACAGTTTGCTTTTACCACAGACAAACCTTATAAACAATCTTTATTGGGCAGCATTTTGACAAGTCTTCTCCTTCCAATGCTATGCTATTACTCAAAAGCTAGCCCCACTTAGGGTTTCGATGAAAGTGGATTCCTTAGCATGCCTTTACCTACAATGAATCTGTGTTTGTTTTCCTTTTATGTCAGCGTTAAATTGTTTATCTGAGGACAATCTATTTAGAATGTTTGAGAATAAGATGGAATTGAAAATTAGGTTTGAAAAGACAGTGACCATTTCGTGGGTACCTGATACGTCTGGAAGATGACACATAAAGGGAAACTTCAGATTTTGTCTAAACAATTCAGGAATAAAAGCACCAAATAGCTAGAAATTCTCAAGCAAGGGGCCTGAGGTCCGTGTTAGGGTGAAGCTGTGCACAAGGATATAGCAGGAATGTTTGTAGAGGAATCTTGGGTGCATGTGACACATGATTCTTCCCCTGAATAGGCCCAGGGTTAGGAAAGCTCTTAGAAGTCAAGTCAGAAAAGTTGTGAAGCAAAGCCTCAAACTGTAGGAATTAGACTGGTGGCCACAGCTAAGAAGCAGACCCAAAAAAGGCTCACTAAGAAACTGTGAGTCTTACCGGTGAGCCTGAAACCATCTTCGGTAGTGAGGTAGGTGAATCTTGCTTAAAAAACAGAGGCATCTGTGGGATAAGAAACACAAATCTATATTGATAAGGCAAACCAGATTGTATGCAGCTCTAACTGAATTATCTTAACATTACTAATAATTAGCTTCACAGTATTTATGCTTCCCGTGTGCTGGATGGCATGGTAACTGCTGGGGACCTGGTGGATACTGTCCTTTCCTCAGCCAATATCTTCTAGTGAAGGACAAAATTAAATATTTGAACAAGACAGTTTCAGAATGCTCTGTATTTAGAGTAAATAGAGTTAATCATGATCTTTGAGAATAAAGCAGCCAAGGGCAACACTGAAGGGAGAGAATTGAAGGAGCACCAAAAGAACAAATCCCTAAGTCACAGGCATGAAAATGGGCAGCTCTGGGAGGAACAGACAGAGTCCCTGGGGCTGGAGCACAGCAGGTGGACGCTACATACTACTGCTAATTTTAACTAGAGAAATCATCAGGGACCAGAAGGAAGAGGATCTTACAAACCCAATGATAAATTTAAATTTAATTTGAAGACCAATAGAGAAAACTTGGAATGTCTCCCTCCCTCCCCCCCTCTCTTCCTTTTTCCTTCCCTACCTGCTTCCCTCCCTTCCTTCCTCTCTCTGTGTCAGGAGTTTGACCTAATTTTGTGTTGTTAAAATAAACTTAACTCACATGTGCTGAATGTTTCTTAGGAATGGAGGTTGAATCTGTAGGACTAATTAGGAGGCTGCTGTGGTGATCCAGATGACCTCCTGCCAAGGTGAGGGCTGGAGGTAAAGAGAAGTGAGAGGAGAATGTTTGGGAAGTGCCGGAGCACTTCTTGATGGATTCTATGTAGGCTCTGGAAAAAGGAGACTCAAGGACTATTCCTAGATTTTTCACTTAAAAAAGACAAGTTAGCGTTGAGAATATTTCTGATTTGGAAATTTGTGTATTAACATTATTACCGGACAACCAAGTCAGGTTAATTATTTACATATGCCAATATGAAGGACTTTTTACATCCTGTGTGTATGTATGTGCATAGGCTTATTATTAATTTTATTTTATTCTTTCTTAGTTTCTAACTAAAGTTCCTTTTTAAAATTGCTTTCTATAAAACCATAAGAGAAACAAAAGCAATGAGAGAAAGTTATTTTTTATTCATTTTGTTTGTTTGTTTGTTTGTTTGTTTGTTTTTAACATTTAGGGCTGAAGAGCCAAGAATGTTACAGCACCTTTAGAGAGTGGTGATTACAGCAACATTACCTTCAAATATATTGGAGAAATTGTGATTTATTTTACAATGAGTTTTCTTTTCTTTTATTATTTTTTATTGTTGTTTAAGTACAGTTGTTTCCATTTCCACCCCGTCATGCCCCGCCCCCCGCCTCACCCATCCCCACCTCCCACCCTCAAACCCACCCCCTTTGGCTTTGTCTATGTGTCCTTTATACATGCTCCTCGATGGACCTTCTCCTATTTTCCATTATCCCTCCCCCCACTCCTCTCTGGTTACTGTACCACTGTTGGGATTATACCCTAAGAATCTTAAAACACCAATTTAAACGAACCTGTGCACCCGATACTCACAGTAGCACAATTTACATTAGCCAAGTGCTGGAAGAGACCTAAGTGCCCATCAGCAAATGAGTGGATAAAAAAAAAACTAGGGTACATTTACACAATGGGATACTATACAGCATAAAGAAGGAGCTGCTACCCTTCACAAGAGCATGGATGGAACTGGAGAGCATTATGCTAAGTGAAATAAGCCAGGAAGTGAAAGACAAACACCATATGAGCTCACCTATAAGCTGAACCTAATCAACAAAACAAACGAGCAAGCAAAATATAACCAGAGACATTGAAATAAAGTACAATGAATTTTCTAAAGCAGTGTACTTATAGCATTATGATTACAGATTATATCTTATAATGGGGCCACTGAGTTTGTTTTAAACAATCATCAAACTGTCATTACTATTGTTTACTCATATTTACTCCACCTTCAAACAGAAGTGACGACTCTCTCCCTTGCACCACCATTACACCTCACGTGTATCTAATGTGGTATTCAACACATTTTAATTTCTTATTTGACTAATTTAGAACTTCCTGGGCATAGTGAGGGTATCTTATTTTCTTTTGTGTCTGTTATATTAGCACTGAAACAGTGGAGTAAATAATTGATTATTGGATAGATGAATGTGAAAATAAGTGAGTGAATGAATAAATGAGGTAATGCTAGGATACAGCGCAGTGGGGTTACCCACTAAAGCCCTTGCTTTTTCTGGATTCTTTTCTGGATCCTGCTCCGCTGGCAATTTAGCCTTAATTTGAGTGAGAGCTAGAGGTGGAGAAAGCATAAGGAGTTTAAATGTCCCTAAACAATTGAGAACTAAAACTCTGAGTTCTATTATATTACCTTTTGTTTATACAGTACTTAAAAACTGCTACAGTTTTTCAAACAACTGCATGTTTCCAAAAGATACATACCACACAAACAAGCATTTTGTGTTTCATTCCTAACAATGCAGAATGCAGCCACATTAATTTATTATAAAATCAGTAAATGTTAGTGGAAGTAGATTCAGCTTGTCAAGCTAGCATATATTTTTCATTATAGGCAAAAACTGAAAGCAAAATTAGAATAAAAAGTATACTTAATAAGCATTAAATTAGAACAAGGATAATATGTTCTGTGATTTAATAATTGAAGAGAATAAAACTAGGATAGAGTGATATATCAAAATAAAAATAGATATATTGGTGATGGTATTTACAAAATCTGATCATTGAGTTAGAAAAGCATCCAGCCTAAATAATCCATAGATTAATACATCTAACATTTGACTACCATTCTTCATACTCTCTATGACCCAATCTTCCTTCTCACTGTGCCCCAAATCCAAACATTTTTGCTCATTCCCCTCCAACATTGACATAGGTAAGTTATTACCAGAATACTGAAGGAAAATAAGCTGATGTATTTTCCATGGAAGAAATGGTGAAACACACTTATTTCTACCAATACAAGAGACCTACATTATCATACAGGTGAAAGATAGTTTTGAATATATCTTAGATTAGATTGATTATATTCATGCCCTAGTACACTTGCTTTGTAAAAATACTGTGCCTGTTAATAGGAATAGAAGCACATAAAAGAGTAAAGTAGATATTGAAACAAATTTTACTACAAAGTATGAGAAGAGGGAAATATAAAAAAATGAATAAGATTCAGACTCAGCACTATGGAGATAGTGATGAACACTTTAAAGAGTGGAAATTCAAGTACTTGGTTTTCCAAATGAGATTTATTCAATCAGAGCTTGAAAGATAGATAAGGCTTTAGCTGATAGCTTGATGGCAAAAGATTTTCAAAAGATGGAAGAACGTAATCTAAGGACTAAAAACATAATGTAAAGATACTAAAGATACCGACTGATGGTGAGCACTTTTCAAAAGATGAAAGAACATTCTGAAAACACTAGGGATTCATGACCCAGCATGACGTGTTCAGGAATAACTCATAAGTGAGCATGGAACAACATTCCATGCATTGACTTCAAGTATATTGTTTTTGAAGTGCAACATTATAAAGACATATGGTGTTAATTTCATTTTAGTTAATTTGTTATGAAATATATTTCACTTTACCAATAAAATAGTAATATGATTTTAGAATAAAATATTATTTTAAACTCATTATATGCATTTATGAAGCTACTATAATATCAACACTGCACTTTCATGAAATCAAATATAAACTGAACAATGGAGGGCACTTATTTCAATATTATAATGTTCATAATGCTGCGGGTTCAGAAAATCAAACATTTTCTCTAAAAATTCTACTGTCACTTGGGCATAATATCTGCAACTACTGAGGAGATATAGTTATTTTAAGATAGGAAGTAAAAACTGGTATTTTTAACACATAGAAAGAACCAATATTATTTTTTCTAATCTTAGTGCTCACATAGGTTGTTTGCTCTCATGCTGCTAATAAGTCTTTTTTTTATTATTTGTAGCTATTCTGAAATATAATCTAAGTTCTCTACTAATGCTATCTGTGTCTGCTGAGGCAAGTAATAGTGTAGTAGGGCTACACTTTGCAAAATATACAAAATGATGTAGAAGATTGCAAATAAGAAAAAAACTTCCTTAAAATCTAGGTACTGTGACCTCTTCTTGGTAACTATTTCTGAGGAGAAGTGGTTCTAGATTTTTCCCATTCTGTGATCCTATGTAATATTTACAGATGTGTTTTAGAAACCATAACATAAGATTATAATTGTTTAAATATCTATCTACTTTTCATAACCTGGAGGATATGAGAAGCAGCAAAGTGACTTAATTATTTCCAATATCCCAGCACCTATTTAAGTGTATGGCAATGCTTAGGGTGATTTTATCATTTGTCTGATGGATTGAATTGAATTAAAATATTAAAAATGCAAAATTTGCATGTGGCAATTTAAGGAACAACTTGCCAAGTGTAGTTTTAGAGCACTTTTAATGTTACATAACAGCATATACTTTAATCATTACTTTGTCACTTTTTTATTAGTCTTTCATAATGCACACTTTGTTGCATGTTAACTATAGCATGGACTATCAGACTTCACACAGGTGAAATGCCAAGTAAGTGTGGCATAAGTCCAAAGAGAGAGAGAGGAGAAATTGTAATTAGTGGAAAAGCATCATTTCATACCTTGCAAGATTATCGTTGTCCAAAATTCCAGTTACTTTGAAAGAGTAACTCTTTAAAAAATTGAAATATTAATGAAAATTTAATTGAAATGCAAATAGCTTAGTTTTTCATTGCTACTATAAATGAAGCTTAGAATTTGATCGGTGGGAGGAAAAAAGTAAATGAAGGCATTAGTTTCAAAGCAGAATTCATAAAGCAAAAAATCATTGTAGGTTGGAAGTAAAAAGATAGCATTAATTCATCATACTCTAGTGTTCTGTAAGAACATGAACTGGATGTATATCATCAGAGAGGATGACCTGTGATGTGAGCTGTTTAAGATGGCATAATGGAATAAAATGTGAAGGCCACAGATCAGTTGCTTAGAGGTTTAATAAGAGTAACTTTATTGTTTGAGATAAGGGAGTTTTGAAGCATTTAAATTATTGCATTAAACATGATAAATTTCTTGTCCTGTTGTCTTGGGAATTTTAGTTTGTAACTCATACATTTTATATTATCACAATATAATGTGATTAATGAAATTACATGCTTTTATTGATGAGCCAATGTGATAAGACTGTATGGGATAAGCAGGATCAAGTCAAATATTTTCTTACTGTAAATTCCTATAAAAAAGACAAAGTAAGGGGCTGGGAAAGAATGAATCAGCAGAGCACAGAGGGTTTTTTGTGGCAGTGAAAATACTTTGTATGATACCATAATGATGGATACTTGTCATTATGCATTGTCCGAATACATAAAATGTACAACACCAGGAGTGAAACATGATGTAAACTTAAACTTTGGGTAATTATGATGTGACGATGTAGATTCATTAGTTACAACAAATTTACTATTATGATGGTGAATGTTGCTAATTGAAGAGACTATGAATATGAATATATGGCAGCAAGGTATACATGAGAAATCTCTGTACCTTCTCCATTTTGCTGTAAACTTTAAATTGTTCTATAAAAATATAATAAGACAAATAATACATGAAAAAATACAGTATTTTATAGATTCAGTTTTTACATTGTGTGTTTCACATAAATTATAAGATTTTGAAATAAACTAGATGCTGTGTATTATGAAACCAAAAAATTAAAGCAAACTTAAATTTTCACTTTATTCATAACTACCTAGGTTTGCGGAAACAAATAATACTGGCCATGTGGGAGCTCATGGTTACCTATATGATTTTCTGCTCATTTGACACCTACTGGGCAAAACAGGGTAATACCAGCAAACCCCTCCCCCCCCCCAAAAAAAAAAAAAACCTATTAAAAAAGATAAAAAATAAAAAATGGATGAATTTTTCCAACTGGTAGTGTTGCTTTTCTGTAGTCTTAATTTTTCCTGTGTTCCAAATTTTTCTTTCCCTTAAAATAAGCCTCCAAGGTTATTAATAGAAAGCAGCATTTCTTAGAATTTGATTCCTAGAATCCTAGTTTTATAAGATGTTTATTAGAAAACCTAAGATTCCAGAGCCAATTAATTTTAAGAAAGGCTGTGTTAAACCAAGTCAAGGATAAATCCCAACCACAGTTTTGTTTAGAGGATTATGATACTAATGTGTATTTTAAATCTCCAAAGGGGGGCATTACTTATGTGATATTTTCTAAATGTATTTGGTGACTAATAGATGTGTCTGAATACCTAAGCATTTTAAACCAGAGATTTGACAAAGTGAGAACTCCAGAGATGGGGGATTCAACTTTCTGAACACTCCTCAGAGAACAGCTGCAAGTATGTTTATGGATGCTAAAAAAAATAAAAATAAAAATAACAATGGCAAGAGTATGGGAAAAGGATCCCTTGTCCCAGCTGGTGTATCATGTAGAATCAGGTGGGCACTGGATGATTTAAAGGCAGTATTTGACTCCAAGCCTGCCTAAGCATTACCTCACTCTTACTACTTCCCCATCGTAATCCATTTCTTAAGTTGAAAAAAGATGAGTAAGAAAAATAGCTGCTTACTTTCATAAATGAAGGAAACAATAAAGAAGGGATGATGTCCTTGCTTCCCAGGGAAAATGGACATATTAAAGTGTCTAGAGCCCTGACTTCTATTTACAAGCTTTCAGAACATTCAGCAAGTGCACCCTTCCTCAGTCTCCCTAAAGGGAGCTGTGGATGCAAAAGGAATCCAGTATTCCACCTTCAGGCACCATGGACATGAGGAGGCTGGCTCCTACGGTGAATCTTGGGTTATGGAGGAAACTCAGACTCCTAATGACAGTGAGGGGGATGTTGCTCAATTGAGGAGGTAGAGCAATTCACAAGACACAACTGAGACAAAGGCAAGCTGCTATTCCTTTTCTTTACATAGGTTAATTAAGGAAATGCATATTTCTAACAGACACTATTTTAGGAAAAATCCCACAGTATCTATTGAAAAGCTCAGGCTTATAAATTGGATTTCAGAAAGGTTTGAAGAGCAGATAATCCCCAATGCCATGGCTGACTTACCTGGACTTACTTGGACTTACCTTTGACTTACCTGGACCTGCTTGCCCTTGCAAAACATAACTGGAGCAGAGAAAGAAGGAGATATAGAGTCTGAAAATGTAGTAAAATAATAATTGCCCCAAATAAGTAAAGACATGTAAGTTCATGATGGAACCACCTTTATAATCTGACACCTAACATGTGTGCCCTGCTAACTTCTAATATAGCAACATGGATTTATTTGTAGAGATGGTTAACAAGTAAATAGATACTTGAAACATAATCAAAGGGCCTGATCCACTTATGAGCTTAACAGAAATGTGACTAGAAGAGATGGATATAAAGGAGTCAAGTCCATTGTGCACTGAAAGAAGCAAAAGTGATGGTGATGACACTCATGGACCAAGGGCTGGCACACTTTTATCTTTTTCTGAACAAGTCAAGGATCAGAGTCCTTATCAACGTCAAATTGGGGAGATCTTATTTTAAGGAGGTAGGGAATAATAATATACTTGTAAGAAAATAAAGGAAAATGAAGGAAAAATATGATAATGATGATTAAAAAAGATACAAAATAAAAAAATATTCATTTTAATCTATTTTACCTGTGAAATGTTTATATCTTAAAGACTTAATCATTTATACTGAAATTAGTAATATTCTATTGTTGTTTATAATAGAATAAATGTGATTTAAAACATTTCTAAAATTCCAAAGATTTTGTGAATCTTAGCTTCCATAAAATATACTCACTGAAGCTAAAGTATTTCAGCCTGATGCACTGATTTCTATTTTTTAATCAAGATAAAGTTTCAAGCTGTTATAAACATCCATACTAATGCTTCCAAAAACATAGATGCTGTTTTTACATATCAACCCATAATACTTAAATCCTGATAGTGAATTTCCTTACAATTAAAAAATATAATTAATTAGATTCTGTTTTTGTATTATAATAACTTTTGCATAACTTGGATGGAGAGCATTGATGACTTACTTTCTTAATTATTAAAAAGTGTCATATAAGTGACAGAACCAGGAATCATCCCTGTCTCTCTGAATCCAGAATCAATGTTCTTCTCATGCCTCCATCCTGATTCATCAGACTGAGGCTATACTATGTGATCTCACTTGTATGTGGGAAGATAAAAAGCACAGGTGCAGAGAACAAATTGGTGTTTGCCAAAGGAAGGGCATGGGGGTGGTGTTTGCCAAAAATGTGTGCAGATGTTCAAAAGGTACAAACATCCAGTTATAAGATAAATAAGATCTGGTATTGTAATATAAAACACAGTCACTAAAATTAAAAATAGTGTATCATATATTTGAGAGTTGCTAAGAGACTTGATCATAAAAGTGATTATCTCAACAACAAAACATAGTAATTGTGTGAGGTGATGGATATTAACTAAACTTGTAATCATTTAACAATATATAATTATATAAAACCACATTGTGCTATTAAAACCAATATAATGTCACATATCAATCATATCTTAATAAAGTTGAAATACAACAAAATGAAAAATATTGGTGCTATAAAGCAGTGAGCAAAAAATGTTTGAAGGGACAAAATTAACAGATAAGAGGAGCCTTGTATTTCCGTCAATAATTATTTAAAATCTTTTCCTCACCTTAATTCTCTCAAGTTTTTTCCAGCCCCATTCTCTGGTTAGTATGCCATGTCCTTCTGCCAATCCAAGTGTAATTATCAGCCAGTATATCCCAAGTTGTATAATTAGGTGAGAAGGTGAATAGGGCCTTTCTAAAACAGTGCCTCACGCAGCTCGTAGAGAAAAACGCCTACCCTCTTAAAGTTCTACAGCCATAGCACTCTCCTAGTCTTTCTCCACCTGATGACTCTGACATATCCCTGCACACCATCACATAGAACGAGATTTCCAGTATATAATACAATGCAATGCTCCACTTACATAAACAGGTGATACAGCAATTCTGTTATGTTAATTATTGTTCTGTCTGGTGTGTATGAATCATATTATATTTTATCACACTGGTGTGTTAATCATATCAAGGAATTCCAGGTAAACATGTAGCAAGGAAATAATTTCCTTTTTAATGTAAAGTGGGTGAAAATATAAACCAGCTGTTGAGTGGTAAAGTGGGTTTTTAAAGTGAGCCGTGAAATGAAATGGTACATAGTAAATGCCTACCCATTACCAAAGCAGTTCTTTCAAAGAACAACAAAAGAGGATTAAAATTTGTGGATAGAATATTTACTCATACTCATTACTCAACAAGTGACATTTTGTGACCTCATAAAAATGCTAACACCCATTTTCTCAATCATATGTAACCCCAGAAGAAATTAAACTGGCCCCAATCATAATTTATATAGGCATACATTACAAAGAATCCTCATATTTGTCAGTAAGTGACATACTGAAATTACAACACCATATGAAATTTTACTTTTCATTTTAAATATTAGTTATTTGATATGCCTGACTCACTCACAAAAGTGCTAATAGCATACACAAATAAGATTTCCTAAATAATGTGATATGTTAATTTTCACCAGTGTTACCTAGAGTCTGGTCATGTAACACTCTAAGTTAAATTTGAATCAAATATTTTTAAATCAACTAATAAAGAGTTGGTATTCTGATTATTTTTATTCTCAGTAGAGTCCTTCAGGATCCCACACCATCTAGCAAACAATTACATAATTCAGTTTGGTGTGTTAAGCAGAATAATGCCTCACCACCTGGCACACACACATACTCACCCTGATACGTCCACATTTTAAACTCCAGAATCTGTTAATACACCACCATACATGGCAAACGTTTTTACAGATGTGATCAAAGATCTTGAGCTGGGGAGATTTTTCTGGATTATTACAGAGGGTCCAATATAATCAGAGATGTCCTTAAATGTGGAAGAGTGAATCAAGAGAGTGAGAGTTGGAGATGTGGCAGAAACAGATGCTCTTGCTGGATGGGCAAGAAGTCAAGGAGTGCAGGAAACATCTAGAAGCTAGAAAAGGGAAAGAAACAGATTCTTCCTTCGAGCTTCCAGGAAGAATGCAGCCTTGCCAATAAAAATTGAACTTCTGACCTCCAGAAATATACTAAATATGTGTTGTTTAAGCCAGCAAGTTCACAGTAATTTATTATAGCAGTAATAGGGAACTAATACATCTGCCATTCAAACTTGACTACATCATTGCCCCAAGTAATTTTTATTTTTCTTCCCATTATATGCCTCACCCTACAGTTTAGTCAGTTTGTTATGCTCATCTCCATGTGATCATTTCCATGCTTCCGTAATAACAAATCTCCCCATGTGTATCCTCTAAAGAGATTCACCTGACTCTCAAAATCTTATCACGGGGCCACTTGTTTCACGAACCCTAGACAGATATGTAATTTCTCCCTTGTTGACCACAATCTGAGAGCTTTGTTACATTCTCTTAATAACAATAAATAATAATAGTAATAATAGATGAATATAAGATAATATTTACCTTTGTAACACATTGTCCTACCCTACCCTCTACCAGGGCAATCAAATATTATGAACAAAATCAGCTAGGGTCAGCACCAAACACAGAGTCACAGCACCAACACTTCGGATTCAAAATGCTAAGTGGAACTCAGAAACATGCACTTTTTTAATAGCACCCATAAGATTTCCTTGATTTTGGTGTGTTGATCACTCTGAAAAAAATCTATCTTCTTTTATGTAATGTAAACTCATTTATCCCCACAGTCCTTGACACCATGCATGGAGAGATTAAAGATTTAATACACTGTCTCTAATACAACTTTGTTAAGAACAAAGTTTCCTGGTTAACAAAAGTATAGGAAGAGTTATGGTTTTTTTGTCAGTGATAATCTATGTTGCTATATATATACACACATGCATACATACACACACACACACACAAACATAAAAATGAATAGTCCTTGGAGTACTAGAGTCTAAACAGATGTGTCACAAACCAGAACAGGACTGAATCAGTTCATCCTCAACATGCTTCATACCTCCAGGTACAGAGAAGGTCATCAAGAACAACAGAGGCTCCATTTGTTTTCAGGCTTCCTGGCTTTGGGGTAGGGTGATTGTTTTTTTATTTCTTACTCTTTTATTTTTTTTAGTTTTTTATTTATTGATTTTTAGAGAGAGAGATGAGGAAGCTGGAGAGGAGAGAGCGCATGCATGCAATGGAGAGAGACAGTGAGTTGTTGATCCATTTCTTTATGCATTCATTTGTTATTTCCTGTATGGGTGCTGACCAGGGTATCAAACCTGCAACCTTGCCAATTGGAACAATGCTTATTGAACTGAGTTACTAGGCCAGGATATTTTTGAAATTTTAAATCACTGCAATTTTTTATTTTAAATGTTTTAATTGTTTTTAATTAAATTGATAGGGGTGACATTAGCTAATAAAATTATATTGGTTTCATGTATACAGTTTTATGATACATCATTTGCATATTGCATTGTGAGCCCACCACGTGAAATGTTCTGTCACCATACATTTGACCCCCTTTGCCATTTACTCTCCCCAAACCCCTTTCCCTCTGAGTAACCGCCATATTGTTGTCTGTGCCTGAATTTTTGTCTATTTGTTTTTCTTTTTCTTTTTCACTAATGGTGGCAATCCTTTTATTTGCTATTATGCAAATAATGTTCTTTGATATGTTTAGCTGGAAGGGGATTACACGAACTAAGAATTAATATTGCTCTTTGTTTACTTCCGTTAGTTTGGGAATAGTTGTTAATACCAAAGATAATAAGGCAGATATTTTTCCAAATACAAACATCTTCTTTGAACTGTATATGTAGGAAAATTAGCAGGAACCCTTTTTGGGAAGGGTAACTACTATTTTTAAAATTATTGCTTAATTAAGCTCAGTACTCTGTCTATTTGTTGTTTTCAGTTCTATGTCCCATATATAAGTGAAATCACATGGTTCTTGACTTTTTAATGACTGACTTATTTCACTTAACATGATATTCTCAAGGTCCTCCCATGTTGTCACAAATGGCACTATTTTATCTTTTTCTATGGCTGAGTAGTATACCATAGCAACTACACAGAAAACCTGATCAAAAACATTTACTGGCAAAGGTATATGCACCCCTCTGTTCACTGCAGCATTATTCATCACAGCCGATATGCGGAAATAAACAAAGTGTCCTTCAATTGATGATTGTATAAAGAAGATCTGGTACACATATACAGACTAAAGGTGGCCTTTATGGCCTTCCTTTCCCTGATTTTTAATTTATTTGAGAGGAAGAGCTTCTGTATAGCAATAGTTCAGGAGGAATACAGGCAATAATCATTTCTGTGAGGGTTGCTGAAAACACAAAGTAAAATCATGGCACCACATTCATTGTTATATTTTAAGGTGCAATGCACCTAAAGTTATGCATAGATTATTGTATAAATCAGACCCTCTTTCTCTGTTCTGGGAAAACATATTTGAACATATCAAAGGAGGCTCATGTAACTCTCTAGACTCAAGACTTGTACTGGGTCAAAATACCTTCCTTCCATCCAAGGTACAATCAGTTTGCTTTACAAGGCATACATGCTCTCTATGTCTAATTTAGTCTTAGCTACAATCTTAAATGATATCACTTAATTGTAACCCTCTTCTCTTCAAGTCTCCCTCACTACTTTAAATGCAGTCAGGTAAGCATTTTTTAATTAATTAAATATTCAATACTTTTTATTTTTTCTTTTATAAGTATTTGTTTCTTCACCCATATTGTTTTTTCCCTGTGCTGATATTTCTTGCATCTCCTTATTTGTTTACTTGAAAAAAAAAGCTACTATTTTTCAAGACAGTGCAATGATGAGCCCTAACCACTGTGGCTCAGTTGGTTGGGCATTATCCCATGAAGCAAAAGGTCATTGGTTTAATTCTCATCCAGGGCACGTGCCTAGGTTGCAGGTTTGATCCCTGGTAGAGGCGTGTATGAGAAACAGACAGCTCATTGATGTTTTTCTCCTCCTCTTTCTCCCTTCTTTCCCCTCTCTCTAGAAAGAAAGAAAGAAGGCAATAACACAATGGCACATTTTTCATAAAGCTTTCTTAAGTTCCTCTGAGGAAATTTAGAGCTCCATTTTATGGCCTACATTACTTGTTCAGGGTCTTATAACAGCTTCTACAGAATTCAATTGCAATGCTTCTTTGTACGTCTGCCTCTTTCTTGGTTTGAGTGAGGCACCATTTCTTTCAAACTCCTTATAGTAGAGTGCTTCAGTTAAATTTGGACTGTGATTTAGAACCTTCTTATGAACAGAATGAGTGATTGGTGGATTATCCAAATCTCTGTTTGTATGAGTAAGTAGGAATGATAAATAATATTTTTTGGCTGAAATCAGAAAGAAAAAGTAGTAGGTTTGTATGTGCCATCGGAAGAGAAAAATGAGGAAATGGTACAGCTATCGTGACATTGGTTTTCTATGAAACCTGGTAGACTTCATTCTGAACTCTAGTGAAAGAAGCGAAAAGCTGAGTGCTACCAAGCAACAGAGATTTGGGCAGTAATGTTAATATGATCTGTCCTCATTGCATTTGTATGCTTATTGATGGGTAAATATTTACTTTATATTAATATTTCACAACCTATCTCTTTATGAGGTCCATAGTAAACATTAATTTTGAATATTTACTATGTCATACTTCCAGTAGTATATTATTGTGCTTGAAGGAGTTTCTCATACATATACACTCTCAAGAGTAATGGAAACATATTTCCCTTCAAATACAATGAGAAGAAATTTCATAGAAGCTACATTCACAATAACCAAAAGCAGTAATAGCCAATATCACATGTAAATAGATTAATACATTTTAAAATATTCATACTACACAGCAATGAAAATGGACTACTAATGTATGGATAAATCTTATATACATTAAATAGAGCAAAGAAGACAGAAACAAAAGTTTTAACCCTAAATATAATAGTCTACCTATATAAAGTTAAAAATCAAGCATAATTTATCTACAGTAATAGAAATCATCATATCACAACTGCCTTAGGAATGGCTGATATCGACTTTAAATAAGTGTAAAGAAACATCCTGGATTCATGTTTTGGTTGGAATGTAGCTTGCTTAAGGGACTGCTTACACTACATATAAGACATATGGGGTGTTTTGGGCATTATTTTTTGGTAACCACACTACATATGGTTACTTTATTTAAATTTGACACCCAAACACGTATAAACTTGTGTGCATATTTAAGAAATAAAAGATTTTGATATAACTCATCTTTATTTCTCTATATAGAACTCCAAAGAGTGATGAACTTCTGTGAAACTGATTACAGGATTAAGGCCCTGGTGGGGGCAGGTGGAGAGAGGGGAGCTTTGTTTAGAATGTAAGATGCATGTAAAAGGGTGAAGAGATTCAGTGTGGCGATGGTGATAAGAAGTGCATTTCGTGATCTAGTGAATGGTTTTTAAATAAAATGAAGCATTCTGATCAATATGGATAAATGAACTGTTTGTTTCTGGATATTCTTGATCAAATATAGTGTCCCATCATTGGAACAAACAGTTTCAGATTTTTAGGAAATATGTGCAGGTTGTCTGTTACTTCAGTTAAGAAGTTGCTGAGGACTCCTTTAGTGCTGAAACCATTTGGACTTTCTAACCTGAAATTTCCAAATAACCACCTTAATTTAAATTTAGATCTAGTCTGAGTAACAGGATTAAACTATAATGTCCATGAGATGTGCTGAATGTTTTATGCTATCACAGCTCACCCTGATGGAGACAAGGTAGATGAACCAGACTAAAGTCAAGGAATTAGATTTTGATTAGACATATTAAAAAAGTAACTTCAAAAAGATCCCTAAAAATTGAGTCACCTACCTTAGGCTATATATAAATGCTCAATACTACCAGATGTATTGATTTAGTCTAATGGTTAATTAGGATTCAAAAATAACCTCATTATTTATTGGTTATACTGTTTTTTGTTTTTTGTTAATTGATCTTATTTTCATACAAAAAATCAGGTTTTAATGAAAATGTTGAATTACATTTTTAGCACTATAAATAGATTACTTATGCTCTACTTTCGTCTCTCCCGAAAGTATGCATTTTCTTTTCAGCTCCATTTTAAATGAATTATTAGATTCTTAAAAGTTTTTACAATATTAATTTTGAATTGATTTGTATATAAAGAAGTATAGCTTTATTAATGAAATTAGGGAAAGCAAAGTGTAAAGCTTGGATAAAATGAAAATTGAATGCATAATGAACGTGAATACAGACATTTTCCTTGGGCTCAGACTGGTGTGGCTCGGTGGGTTGGGTATCATCCCGCAAACCCAGAGGTTGCTGGAATGATGCCTAGTCAGATGCATGTGAGAGGCAACTGATCAATATTTCTCTCCCTCTCTTTCTCCCTCTCTTCCCTTCTCTCCAAAAATAAATAAATAAAATCTTTAATAAAAAAGAAAAAATATTTTGTTGGAAATTACAACAGAAAAGCTACTTTTCAAGGTCCAAGAAATAAATATATCTGAAACACTGGAAAATACTGCCTTATCTCTTAAGTTTTTTTAAAGTCTCCTGGATCTACATAGTTGACTTTCCACATTCTGACTGTGGCACTTATCATTATAATATTCTATATCTCTTTCAAAATGTTTACAGTGCTCTTGTGTTTATGCCTCATTTTTTCCACAACATTGTAAATTCTGAGGTCAGGGACTGTGTCATATTGAGCTTTATATCATTCAAAACAATGTCTTGAACATTGCAAAGTATCATTTAATATGTTTGATAAAAATATATTGTAAAAACTTAACACAACATACGACAATATATGAAACAAAAAAAGAAAACCAGAATGTTTGCCAGTCTTCAAATGTTGTTAAGATTTGACTTTGATTTTCAGCAAAAGTCTTGAGCATGGGAAGAATGGCGGGGGGGAGGATTTGGTTGCTGCAATAAACCTTAGACAAATATTAAAATATAAATGTCATATTACCTAATTTAATCTTCATTTTCCTTTGTATTCTTATAGGTCTATTTTTTTTTATCTATAAGTTAACAATGTAATAGGTCTGATATTTTATCTTGGGAATTCTGTTCAATTCTTTGACTACCCAAAGATAGATTCAATTGATTCAAGGCAATTTATTAATGCAAACCACACAAAGAAACATACATTGATAATTGCATTAGAAAATTA
The DNA here is from genome assembly GCA_004027475.1 of Anoura caudifer. Classification (NCBI taxonomy): domain Eukaryota; kingdom Metazoa; phylum Chordata; class Mammalia; order Chiroptera; family Phyllostomidae; genus Anoura; species Anoura caudifer. The sequence continues at coordinate 76,575 of PVKU01005228.1, forward strand.
GTTATAAATATTTCACAAATTTTTATGACAAACGAGCACTAGCTGCCATTTATCTCAATGGTTCGCACAGATAAGTAAAAACTGAAGAATTAAGACTGTTCTTCAGTCTTTTGATTATTGCAGCTCTGTGTATGTGTGATTACTTATGTAACCTACTCTTTATTTTATTTTTAATGTGCACATTCATTGCATGGTGCTTATTTGAAATCTGTGCCGATACAATGCACTCAAAAAGAGTTCAGCAAATTTTATAGTAAGGTGATTTTAAAATATCATTTCAAAACAGCTGTTTTTTTTTCCCCCTTGAAACTGGGGTTATTGAATTTTAATAGCCCTAAGCAAAGTTATGTCTACAAAATGCACAAAAATAAGTGTATATTATATAAAATAGTGTTTTTATATCAATTTTAAAAATGATTCTTAGATGTCCAAAATAGATACAGAGAAAGAGCTTTTCTAGGTCATTATTTCTTTATGAACTCTAACACAATACCTCTATTTAAATAGATTTATATTGCCACTTTATAGATTGTTTCAGAATCTCATTTTTTATCATATTTTGCCAATGATTTGCTTCCACTTTATTGTGCTAATTTCTATAGAAAATGCTAATAATTGTGCATATATACATATACATATTGGGAATACATTTGAAATTTCATTAAATAAATCTTTAAGATTTATTCTTTTACTCTTCCCAACTACATAATTGTGATACCAGATTTTTCTCAAAGTTTTTATGACTTTTAACCTTTTAATCAATTGGTAATTTTTTACTTGCCTCTAAACCTCTCTCTGAAAAAGTCATTCTTTTGGCTTACCAAACCCAAAGCCTTGGAGGACTAGGGAAAAATTCAATTTATACATTTCCAAGAATTAAAGCACTGGTAAATATCTTGTGCTTCGTATTGGGCCTATAGTGGATTGTACTATAGGATTCAGGGTGGACTAAAAGTAAATAAGTTCTTGTGTGAAATGCAGTTTAGTTTAAACACATATGTGTGTGACATTAAGAAATTCAGTCCCAGGTTATTTAGTGGAGAAACAGGATTAGATGTGTCAACAGGTGAATGTAAGTAGAGATGGGGATTGGGGAATAATTAGCAGGAGTATGATATGATGAATTTAAGCCTCAGTTTTTCTCTATAAAAATATAAACACAGGTAATCAGAGAGATGAGGAAAATACAGCAGAAATACCATAAAATCAAATAAATTGAATCCATATATTGTTCTTATTAGATACAGATTTTAAAATAAATTTAATGTTAATATTTAAGATGATAAATGAAACTACTTAAATATTATCAAAGTACTAGAAACTATAGAAGAGCAAAGAAAAGACTAACTAGAAGTAGCTGCAGAGCTTAAAAATAGAAAAATTAAGTTAATAAATCATTAGACATGTTCAACTGCAGGTTAAACACAGATAAAATTAGTGAAATGGTAATCGGGTTTAAAAAGTCCAGAAATAAATTGGAGAGAAAAAATAATGGAACATAGTCAAAATATCTGAAATATTTTAATTGAATTTCCAGTAAGATAGAAGAAAAATATAAATAAATAAATAAAAAAGAAAGGCCAAAAGCATCTGCAAAGTGATGCAATACTTCATTCTATGCCTACAAGAAAACAATAAACCTGAATCATGATGAACATTAAGTTTACATCAAAGCACAGAAAAAAGACAAATAGAATGTTATAAAATAATATAGAAAAACAGAATATTTTCAAGAAAGTGATTTAGATATACTCTCTTAATTAGCCTATATATCTGTGTGTAAGTAGGAAAATAAGATAATTAGTAAACTTAAGATAAGATGGCTGTTACAATTAATTGGTTTCATTTTTAAAATATGTTTGAATATGTTAAATTAAAAATAGCTTTATTCCAAAGTTGTTTTAGAATAAGATATGTTATTATTGAAATGACAAAAAACTTCATTACACTAAAACATCATTTTCTTGGAGTTGTATATTAGTTTTGTGTCGCATCTATGATAAAAATTACAAACTTAGTGGCTCAAAAATAATACAAATTTAGTATCTAGCAACTGTAGAAGTCAAAGTCCAGCACAAGTTTCACAGGGTTAAAACTAAGATGACTGAGGGGCTACGACCATTTCTAGAGGCTCTATGGAAGAATCTGTTTCCATTCCATCCCTTGGCTCAGTACCCTATTCTTCCATTTCAAAGTCAACACAATGCCAAATCTTTTTCACATTTCATCACTGAGCTTCTCTTCTGACTTCCTCTTCCAATTCTAAGCTTGCTTATAATGTTCTTGCCCCATTTATCTATTTATCTGATTTGAAACCTTGATTCTATCTGCACCCTAATCCCATTTTCCAATGTAAACTAACATATCTACAAAGATGTGGAAATTTTGAGTGGGTCATTATTCTGTCTAACAGTATTTTGTCATTTTTTTCTTGACTTTTTTTTCATAAATAGGACATTACAGGTCAGTTACCCATTTTAACATTTATTATGTTCAACCTCAAGATAGTTATAAGTATATAACAATGTTTTCTTTTTATTAAATAATAATTCATTTTATTTGACTTCATTTAAATATGTAGATGTGAATACCAGCAATTTTAATGGAAATCCAAACCCCATAATTTTAAAATTAGCAATCAAACCAGCCATTAGACAACAGATTAAATTTTGAGAAATTTTAGTTCACAGTTATTTTAGCTACTGATCTTCTCACTTCTTCTTGGCTTATTACATTTACTTTCTGAACCATAAACCATCTTCGTTGCTCTTTTCTAAGTTTATTCCTGCTTTTTCACATTGATTTTTTAAAAGTTTGTAAAGAAAAGAAAGCTTTTTATAGCAGTATGAAATATTTGGTTAGATGAAAATATGAATGGAAACTCAATTTTATAGGTAAGGAGTCATGAAGGATTGTACATCTCAGTTGACAGAACCTTTTTCAAATCTCAGCTCTCTGTTTGCTAGCTCTGTTACCTCTGAAAATATTAAACCCCTTTAGTGATAGTAAAAGGAGCTTCAGACTTCCTTTCTGACATAGAAATTAATCTATCTTTATGGAGGTATTTGTAAGAATTAAATGATATGTTTATAAAATGATTAATATATAGCTTGACTTGAGTTAGGGCTGAATAAATGTGTTTTATTTTGAATGATGTGTTCAGATAAGTTACTACCAGAACATCACTATGGGACAGTGACACTCAGCAACTGTTACAATACAGCCCATGTGTACAATCTTCTGAATGAATAATTGCTTATTGTGGGACTATACGTGGTGGTATTGTGTGAAATTCCACATTATAATATAAATACAGCTATTGACAACATATCTTGGATACACAACAATGTATTCTGGCGTTTGGTTTAGAAATTTTGCATAGTGAATATTTGATACTGAATGGGACATATTTTCTAATTACCATGGAGAAACATACAGTGATCCCTCACCTATCATGGGAGTTACATTCCAGAGACCCCTGTGATAGGTGAAAATCCGCGAAGTAGCAGCATTATATTTATTTTATTATTTATATATATTTTAAGGCTTTATAAACCCTTCCCACACTCCTGTAAACCTTTCCCGCTCTCTCATTAACCTTTCCCACACTCTTATAAACACTTCATATGCTCTTAAACACTTTCTACACTCTTAAACCTACGTAATTTTAACAAGATATAAAATTCTATATGGGCACTCACCAGTGAAGTATACAGTCGTCCCTTGCTGTATCACTGTTCATTTAAAAAACCCGCAATACAGTGAAGCTGCAATAAGTGAACCACAATATAGCGAGGGGCAACTGTACACATCAAAGTAATTGCGGGAAATAAGATGGGTAATGAGAGCTGGGCCATGTCGCAAATGGCTGCATTTGCAATAACATGGGTGGACTTAGAGAATATCATGCTAACCAAAATAAGGCAGACCAAAAACGTTAAAGGCCATGGATTTTATGCATAGTGGAATATAACACCGAAAACAAGAAATGAACCAAAAAGATGAGAAAAAAACCTCGTAGACACTGACCACAGTAAGCTGGTAACCCCAGAGGAGGGTAATGGGGGTGTGGTAAAGGTAAAGGGAGTCAAATATATGGTGAGTGAAGATTTTATTTGAGTTGTAAACACATAATGTGATAATTTTATTAACCAATGTCACCCTGGTAAATTTAATAAAAATGTTGTTTTTAACCCTAAAAAAGATGCAACATAATTGAGAATTGGATGCATTGTATAGCATTCACTAAATAGCAATATACAGAATAACATTAGAAGTTATCATGTTCTTTCTAATAGTTTACTCTTAGAAAAAGAAAGTGATACTCATGATGGATAACACTTTCCTAATCAAAAGACAAATGCTGTTAACATGGTCTTGAACTTGCTGTGACTTTGCCATGCCTTCTTTATGTGTGAAGAATCAGGTGACTTCCATTGGGATGACTGGACCTTCGTTTCTGGATCATAGCCATAGACCACGATTCATCTCTGGTTATGACCTTCTTGAGGAAATCTGGTTCATTGGTAGTAGTTTTAATCAAGTCATTAGCAACGGCAGCGTGATGTCCTTCTGCTCTGGTAGCATAAGCCATGGAATGATTTTGCCGCAGTGTATTTCATGCCAAGATCCTGCATCAAAATCTTGGACACAGTAGTTTTGGAATCCTCAGATCAGCTTCTATTTCTTGCACTGTCAGTCGCTGATCTTTGTCGATTGCAGCCCGTACATGTTCAACATTCTCATGCGTTCTGCTTGTTGCAGACCTTCCAGAACGTGGATCACTTTCAAGAGATTCTTGACAATCTTGGAAGTGTTTTGTGCTGCACTGTTATTTGTGTGGCGCTCGTTGTTTTTGTTATGTACTGAATTGTGTCCCTCCACTTGTGTAAATTAAAGCCTTTAAGGAGTTAATTAAATTTAAATATGGTCATAAGGGCAGGTCTCTAATCTGATAGAATTGTTGTTCTCAGAAGAGCAAGAGTCACCAGTGATGTGTGAGCCCAGAAAAAAGCCTGTGCAAAGAACACAGCAAGAACACAGCAAGACATGAGGAGGGGTCTAAGGAGAAACCAAAACTCTTTCTGGACTTCCAGCTGCCTGAGCTATGAAAATATAAATTTCTGTTGCTTAAGCCAGCAAGCAGTCTGTGCTCTTTGTTATAAAACTCAAACTGAGTAATACAATTATTTTTTTTAATTTTAACAATAAAATTTTGTGAACAGTTTTTTATTTTTTTAATTTGTATAAAAGTACCTGAATACCAGTCTTAATTTTGCCTCTTGGCTCTGAAAGCCTAAAACTTTTGACTATCTGGCCATTGAGAAAATTAATCTACAAACTCCTTCTTAAAAGTAATACTATTTCCTCTAAACTTTCATGAAGATTTATCTTGCCTTGCAAGTGACATTTGCAACAGTTTCCATTCTACTCTTTGCTATTTTGCTATTCATTTTATCACCCCTATTAAAAAGAAAACAACCTCTTCTCTCACTATAGGCCTAATGCTCTTTGCATTGCCTCCTTAATAAATGGTTGTGACTTGAGGTCTCTAAGAACTACAGACAGAGCCCAGGTGGCAGCCAACAAAAGAAAGGGACCTCAGCCTTATGGATCCCAGACTCTGATTCTGTCAACGACCTTGGTGAATGTGGGAGCAATTTCTTCCCAGAGCCTCCTAGTAAAATACCAGGCTGCTGACACCTTGATTTAGGCTTTGATATCTGAAGCAGAAAAACTAGTCAAGCAAACCTGGACTTTTCATTTAAAGAACTGTGAGATATGAAATTTGTATTGTTTTAAGTTGCCAAATTTGTGATCTTTGTTATGACATACACAGGGGGAAACTAATACTTGTGGATAAATTTATTGTTATCCCGATCTATCTATGATAAAGACTCCCATCAATCTCTCACTTAAAGGTTTCAGAAGTCATAGATGATTGTGGCTTAGATCTACCATTGCCATTAGGAACTTCAAAAAGGTGGTTTTGTAATTTATCATTTCCATTGTATTGGTTAGCTGGAATTCTTCTCTAAAGAGAAACTTTATATATCAGTAATGTAGTTACGCTGAAATAGACTTTGTGCATAAGAAGTAGGCTGAATATCTGATTTTTCCCCTTTATTTATTAGTTTTCAGAGTAATGACATGGTGATTTTGCTACTATCACACAGCAGCCAAATCGATTCTCAATCTCTCTCTCTCTCTCTCTCTCTCTCTCTCTCTCTCTCTCTCTCTCTCATTCTCAGTGAATCATGGTTTTCTCTTCTCCCATGCATTTTCCCCATTGGCCTCTAATTGGTTGCTTTTCATTACTTATTGTCACACAAGATATCTGTCCAAACTTGGTAAATGTTAAACATTGAGATTATGGAATCTTTTAGTCCTCCATTCTGCTTGGTGAGCGTATACTTAAATTTTGACATTTCCTCTACAACTGAAGGACAGTATGATGTATTTCCAGTTTGTTGTACTGCTGTTCTGTTTTTATTTCTCTTATGAACTGAAGCAGTACATGAAACCATTAACTTCATATATATATTATCCTCTCACACAGAATGTATGATTTATAAGAACACAACTCAATTGAAACTTAGTCACCATTACCTGGTCTAATATTTATATTGATATATTTACTTAGACTGTAATTCAGCTTTAGAGATTTAGAATGAGAATGTAGGGAGCAACTTGCCATTCAACTATGTCTAATAGTCATTAAGGATCATGCTCATAATCCAGAAATAGAAGGAAGGGAAGAAATGTACATTGCAAAATTTCAAGCCAAGCTATAGTAGTTCATGATACAGTGAAAATTGTTTCAGCATTGAGAACCCCAAAACAGCTTAACAGCCCCCAAGTGAAAATATTAATCACACCTCAATGAAACTGCAAATGAAACATATGCTGTTATGTTATTTTCAAGAACAGAGTTATTAGTTTTGAACTCACTTCATGTTATAAACCACCAATATATATAAACAATCTTTCAAAAGTCTAGGAGAAGCATTAATGAAAATCATTGACACAAAAGTAAAAAATAATGTGCTGGCAAATGACTCCTTATGACTTTTATACTTTTTGAGGAAACAAAAAACAACCTGAAGTCTTACAAGCTTTTGCCATCATACAATGTGTTTTTCATAATAAATATATAGACATAGTGTAAATATGGCTGTACTAGTTTGCTTTAACACTGATAAATAAATTATATCTACTAATGTATCAATAAGAAATATTGTCACGTTGATTTGCAACAGATAGTTATGATTTGTTATAGAAAAACTAGGAATAGAGTCTATTCCAAAAATAATACTCTTTAATCTATTTAATCTTTCAGCATTTTTTAATGATGTGGATTTTTTTAATATTATAAATTCAGATAAAGATCTCAGGGTAACATGTTAAGTAATTGTTTTAAATGCTTTCCCCTTAGCCACGAGCACAGCACTGAGTCACTTTTGGGGGAGTGGAGTCTCCCTGGAGCCTGGTGAATTATGTTCCTGAAAATCGTAAGCTTATTTGTTGTTCTAGCCACTAACTAATATCACTAGATTGTAATTTTACCCTGTCTATCATTTTAAAGCCTCAACAATTCAGAATTTAATAAGTTACACATTATGTAGGCTTTTGAGAAACTGGTCTGTGAACATACAAATATTTGTGGTAGTGCACTTTTGGGAAGAATCATTTTTGATAAATTGTATTGACTCATAAGTCAATCTTTTTATTCACAGAATTTCAAGTTGAATGGTTCTTATTAAGTAGGACTATATATATCAGTGTAGTATGTATGATTCCTTTATCATGAGTGACTATGTAGGTTATATGTTAATTTTCTTAAATTAGGGTATTTTCTATTAAATGAAAACAGTCACATAGCCACATTTTAATAAAAATAAATAAATAAAATGAATGTATTTTGCTAGTACCAAGCATATGAACTAGACTCAAATATTTGCATATAATTAACTGGCAATTTTATCATGGGCAAGTTGTTTATGCTATAATCAGTAATTTCTCTTTGCAAAAAATAAAATATTGATTAAATATATTTTATAAAACCTATCAGTTTCAACTGGCATAAATATGTGTTTTTAAAAAAGTAAATCCCTGTAAAACATCTTGGTAAATGTTTTACCTACAAAATGCATACACTCTAAGTAATGATTTAACTAAAAGAGATTCTTGGGTATGCAACAGATTTTAATACGGAAGTGTTTTATTGATCACATTTTAGGAGTGCCCAGTAAGGACAAGGTAGGCTAGGTTATTGTATAGGTGTATCTCTATTCACAATTTCCTCTCTCACTATATAACCAGAAGGAAAATATTTCTTTATACTCTGAGTAAACATTTCTTTCTTTCTTTTTTTATAAAAGAACCATAAAATTTTAGCTTGAGTGATTTCTATCCATAGAGAATATTATTGAATTGGACCACACCATAGAAAAAAAATTATTTGCACATGCTATAAATTTATGTCATCTAACAATTAGTAGATGAAACACTATGAAAGTCAGAGGAGAAACTCAGTACAACTAAAAATAATCTGTATGAAGAACAAGAAATTGGCAGAAGAAGAAAAGACGATTGGTGAGCCTTTATTGGCAGGTACAGCAGTACAATGCAGGTGACTGAGGATATATTTGTCTAGTAATAATATCTGGTTGTTAAGTGAATGGAATATTTTCAACCTATTATGAAAATCTAGTTCTCCTATTTAAATTTTTTAACCAATGTAAGTATATTGAAATATGCCTTAAGAATAAGTTTAATTTTACAATTATATTTCCATAAACATCAAAAAATAGAGAGAAGGCAACTGTATATTTTGATCTACTTTCTCCTTCAAATTCCATTCTTTTCTGTAGATAAAAACACAGTTAATGTTCATAATTGCAACCTCTTTTAATAAATTCATATGTCCATAATTTCAACCTCTTTTAATAAATTCTTATGCACAGAGAAATACAGAATTTGTTTTGACTGTGTATTTTAAATAAATAGGATTATATAAAAATAAATTATTAAGCAATTTAGGTTATTTTATGTTCAAATAGTTTTTATTTTATTTTCCTTACAAGTGCACAAAGATCAATTTCAGTTTAAAAACGTTGCATATATTAGGGTAAATCCTGCTTTCATTATATTTTACATTTTTATTACTAGTATATCAAAAATGTATTGATTTTGTGGATTTTTCATTTGTAGTCCCTTTAAACCAATTAGGACAGAAAGCTTTTCAGATTATTATTATTAAGTGTATGTATTTAAATACTAATAAAATAAATGTTTTTATATGTTTATTTGTTTTTTTTTTTCGATATTTCCTGGAGCTTTCAATTGTTGAATACTATTAGCCAATAGTAGCATCTTTTCTTACTCTTTAGTATGAATGCCTTCAATTAATTTTCTATTAAATATGATAATTTTATGATGCTTTAATAGATATCCAGCTAAGGAAAATTATTTCTAGCCCTATTTTACATAGAAAATTCTTAGCTAAATTTTATTTTTTGACACCAAAACTAGATGATATATTAGCTTCCAAATATTAACACTTGTTATATGATATTGCTGTGGTGAAATTTATACAGACAATAAAATTAAAAATTGAGATATACACACAAATATATAGTAACTTAATTTATGAAAGACAGTTGTACCAGTTAGTGGGAAAATGGATTGCTTTTTCAATACATGTTTTATGGTCTATAATATATTTATATAGAACAAAAAATAATGTTCATTACTATCTCACACATATAAAATATTAAGTCAAAATAGATCATGCACCTAAATGTGAAAGTTAAAATTATAATACAATATCTTTTGAATGTCAGGAAGGCAAAAATAACTATATTAAACATGTTCATTTGTTTTAGATTTGGTGAAGAAAGTAGAAGTTAAAAAAATGTTTTTGAATGGTACAAGCTCACTAAAACCTATTAAATACCCTGCAGAAACAATCAGATTTTTTAAAGACTTGAATTTAGAGAGAATTGAATTGCCAGGGAGAGTATAATCCTGGTCTGAAGCACATTGTAGCTCTTCAGTTCATTTTAAACCAATTGCTGAATAGCCTGTGAGGCTGCCTCATAATCAAGGAGGGGGTGTACTTGGCAGCATCCAGTTTAGATATAACCAGAAAAGTTAGTACATTAATTGTAACCTCGAAAACAAGGTACCTAAGAACATTAGAGATAAATAGAAACAGCAGTTGTTTTTTCCAGAGAGTAGAATTAAAGTGTTACCTGAAGTTTCCCTTGTGACAACAGACGCAAGAATTGCTAGTGACCTACTATTACTCTGATCTCCAGGTTGCACTGTTCCATGCCCTGCTGGAAGTCTTCCTCAAGGCTTCTGCTGCTCCTTCAGCTTCACTTGCTGAGTGTCTTCCATTCCCAGGGCCTATCTGTGGGTGTACTCTGAAACTATTTCAGTTTTGAAGGTTTCATGTTCCCTCTTCTTTACCTTTCTTGTAATTTCTCAGTTGTTGCCACTGCATATTGTTTGGCTTTCTTTCTTAAAGTGTCTTTTCCAGTTTTATTGATATATTTGAGAGGTAAAATTGTATAAGTTTAAGGTATGCAATACAATGGTTTGGTATATGTGTACGTATGAGTGAAATGATTACCACAATAAGTTTAGTGGACACCCCAAACCTCACATAGTGACAAAATGGTTTCTTTGTTTAAAATCTGCTCGCTTAGCTGCTTTCAAATATAGAAAACCATAATGTTAGCTGTAATCATCATGTTGTATGTTACATCCGACAACTTATTTATAACCAAAAGTTTGTACATTTTGAACACCTTCACCCAATTCTGCCATCCCTGGCAACCACAAATCTGATTTGTTTCTTGAGTTTGTTTTTTTCAGATTCCACATTGAGGTGACATCAGCCATTATTTGTCATCCTGTCTCTGACTTACTTCATTTAGCATAATGACCTTTAACAGCCATTCCTGTTGTTACAAATGACAGGCCTTCCTTATTTTTTATGGCCGAATAGTATTCCATTGTATGTGTGTGTATATTTCTGTATCCATTCATCTGTGCATGTGTATGTAGGTTGTTTCTATGTATTCATATGGTAAGTGCTGCTGCAATGAACACAAGGATACAGATGTCTATTCAAGATATTGATTTTGTTTTATTCAGATATATACACAGAGGTAGAATAGATGGCAAGTGATTGTGAGAATGTATAGGGTACCCTGTTTACTGTTGGTGAGGATGCAGACTGGAGGTTCCTCAAAAAATTAAACACAGAACTACCATATGTTATAGCTTTTTAATTCATACAGAGCAGGTAAATCCTGTAGAGTCAGCAGGTGGTTTTCTAACTCCTCAAAACTAGCCTCTAAATGAGTCAGATTGGCTGCCATGGACTCTGAACCTGCTATTAAGTGTGTCAGCTGCTGAAACAGCTCCTGTTACTCTACTAGGCTTTTCTTTTTTTCCTCTCAGTGAACTCACAGCATAACCGCCTCATTATCCACCAGCAAACCAGCACTTGCACACTCCTTGACTCCACAGGGTAGTTCATGCAGACCACGCAGATCTATCCTTGCTAAGTTACTGTAGTCCAGCAGAGTACTTAGACAAATATGCAATGTTCTTTTGTCCGTTTTCTAGCTGTTGTAAAAAGCTGTCTGAATTTTACTAGTTAAGTGGAATTATAGAAAGATTGTTATAAGCTAATTATAAATATCTTTATCTGATTTCATTAATCCTTAAATAGTATCCCATCTCATAAATGTATTTTAATTGCCTAAAACAATGAAACATTTCAACTCATTCCAATTCTTCTTTTTGATAAAATGAAGCATTCCCAGTCTCTTTTGTCTAGTTTAGTTTCATCATGCTTAGGGCACTATTGGCCTATAATGCCTAAGATATACTAATTTTTACACTCTGACTATTTAAAGGTCTTTGAGTGAGAGAAAGAATTATTCTAACCATTAATACTTTTCTTTGTAAACTATAATTGTCTTGTTCTCTGGAGAACTTTGCAATTTAAATTCCTTTCTTAACTAAGGTAACTTTGTTCCATTCAAAATATTATTATAGAATTGCTGAGTACCTTGAAGATAGTGGGAGCTTTTCAAAATTGAATCTGTACACATCCTCTATGGGAAAAATACAGATCAATAAATTTGGAAAATAAATTCACCCATAGTTAAGACTGCCAATGTGATTAGGACAGAGAGAATTTGATACACTTCAGTTTACTTGAATGTTAAATAACCACCCAAGACCACAGAGTATGTACTTTAGTGGAAGTCACACTTGAATGGAGAGTCACAGGCAACTGTGAGGAACATAGGAGAGTGCTGTACGGTCCCAGTGGGGATGACACAGACATCGTCTAAAATATTCATCTTCAAAGGTAGGAAGTCCTAACCAGGGTAAGAAAGCACAGAGAACTTTTAATAGGGAGTTAGTTTGAATGTTCTTCAAAAATGTGTGGTACCAAAGATGACAATGTCATGCAAGCATCAGTGTGGGGGAAATGGAGGATCTTTGGAGATGGGATCCTTGCAGACGTGGTGATGAAGAGATTTAAAGAAGTGGCTGAAAATCAGAGTCTCATCAGTATTGGAAAAAAGCCAAGAATCATAAAAGGTTAGATCAGAAGAGAGTCCATCAATTTCCAGTTGTTGAAGAAATAACTGGAAAGATTGCTTTTGAACTGAGAAACAAAGGAAGCTACCAAACTTCACTCCTATAGAATCTTTCTACCATTGGTCCCAGAAGAATCAACAGTAATCAACAACAAAATGTGAACACTGAACTAACCAAAGCTTCCACATGTTGGGAACTGCCCTGCCTGGTTTTGGAAGTTGTAACCACCCCATGGCTAAGGCTGAGTGAGAGAGCTTGGGACCCTAAGCCACTAAGTGGATAAAGTTTATCTCCCTGGCAGGGCAGTGCCTCTGCCCCCTTTACTTCACCCTGCTTCACCCCAAGAGTATGATGGTTAGCCAATGACAGGTAAGATTCCTCAAGGGAGGGACGACCTAAGACATGCACAGTCATGAGTGGGCCTGCAGGGAAGGACTTGGGGGGCCTATAGAAAAAGGGGTGATGGATCCTCACCCCTCAGCTTTGACATAGCCTGAGTCCTCATTCTGTTTGCAAGAAGTCTCCTGATCTTTTGGCTGCCTTAATTCCCCTGCCTGACTTAAGCCTGAAACAATGCCAGAGGTGGGTGCAGCCCTGTGCTGGATAGGGTGGGTTCCCTGGGATGATCAGGCCTAAGAAAGAATGCATAAAATCTTGTGAAACCTGTTTTGCTAATACCTTCAATTTAAACAATAAGGGTCTAAGCATGAAGTGAGTTTGTTCCTGAGAGTTTTATGGCCCTTTAGCTATCTGACCTTGACTCAAAATAAGCCCTCATAGTTCTTTGAATGTTATCTATTGTTTGATCATTGCTGCCTGACAATGATTGATGAGCTTTCCATATATGCCTTGTATTCCTATGCAAATGAACCCAATAAAAGCCCATTGAGGAAAAGGCTCCTGGCCCTTCTCCTTTGAGAGATCAGCCACCTTTCCCCAAGCAGATCATGTCTTGGTAGACTTATTCTCATCATGGTGGCCAGGGAGAGTCCCCCCCACACCCACAAGAATAAATAAAAGCATCAGCATTATATTTTTATCAAAACAAAGCTAATAAACAAAAGTGGTACAGACCATTCTAATATGAATTAAATGTAATTAAACACACATTTTCAGAATTGAAATATCACCAGAAGTCAGAAATACAAAGACTCTGACTATAAATGGATGAATAAAAGGTTATAAAAATAAGAATTGACTGAATTAAAGAAACTAGAAGGATGGACAGTGATCTCTGAAATTAAGATTACAAGGTCTCCAAAGGAACTGGACAAAATAAAAAATATAATATGTAATTTGGAAGATAAAAACAAAAAAAGAGCGAAGAGTAAATGAAAAAAAAAATGATTAGAAATGCCACTGTGATTATATAAATGAAGACATATAACAAATGAGAACATTTTTCTAGAAATATTCTAGTTAACATCATAAAAAGGATGATAGAAGTAAATATCATTGTTTTGCTACACCAAAAATTGGGAACTGTGGATATCGACAAAATAAGACAGTGGCGCATGATGACTTTCTTCATGAGAGAACACAGAAGCCCTTATGACATAAGAGTCCAAACAAAACAAGACAAAGCAAAATAAAAACCCTCTAGTTCCAACTAAAAACTTACAGGATGTAAACAATACAAAGGAGCGCGTTAAATTACACCATGGGGATGTGATGAGCAATGTTCTGACAGTGGGCTACTCTCAGTACTCGCAGGATGTGTAAATGCACATCCTCCACATGATGGTACAGTAACTGTGCACTAGGTCATGCTTCAGTAAGGACCTCAAAATCTCAGTCACTTACACAAAGGCTTTGTTTTGTTTTTAAAGCGTATCCTATGAGTTAAAAAAAAGGAAAAGGATCTGCTCATGTAGATGGTCAAGAACCTAGACTGACTGAGAATTCTTAATTTTTATTTCCACCTAAATTTTATAAGTGGCATTCAAATTTTACTGAATTTTGATGGGACATTGCTTGAAATAGTTCTGAATTTATTAATTAACTTAGAGAGAATAAATATTCAAATAGAACTAAGTCTTATAGAGCATTATTATAAATAACCATTTGCTTTTCATAAAAATTAATTGAAGTTAAAATTATTTAAAAATTTAAGCCCCAGCTGTGTGGCCTAGTGGATTGAGCACTGGCCTGTGAACCAAAGTGTCATTATTTCAATCAGCAGCCAGGACACATGCCTGGTATGTGGGACAGGTCCCCCGGGGGGGCACCCATGGAGTGACCACACATTGATGTTTTTCTCCCTCTTTCTCCCTCCCTTCCCCTCTCTAAAAATAAATAAATAAAATCTATTAAAATTTTTTCAACAAAGCTTTTTAATTTTCAGTTCATGTCTTTCATGACTTTTGCTTGATTTATATCTATGTATCTTTTTTAACTATTTGGCAAACTCAAATTTTTTAAATTTAATTTTCCAAACATTTTCTGTCTGAATATACAAATACACTTGACATTTGTATGTTTACCTTTTATCCTGTGACATTGCTGAAGTTACCATTAGACTACTAGCTATTTTCAGATGTGTTTTTAAGAATGATGTGTGAGAATAGTCATGTAATCTGTAACTAGTGATTGTTATTTCCACTCTTCATCCATCTGTTCATCTTTCTTTTGATACTGTCATGGCTATAAGTTCCAGTAAAATATTTCTCCATTTTATCTGTTGTCAAATTTCTTGAAATCAAGTTTATTTTATTATATTATTCACTTTTAGTTTTTATGTGTGTATGATTTGTAGGGTAACCTTTCTGAAAGAATCAACATTGCTTTTTACTTGTTTCCCTCCCACCCCATTTTCAGACTCTTCTTTTTAGTTGATTTCCAGATTCACTTTTATTATTTTCCTTTGTCTACACAGGTTTGGTTTGGTTTGTTCTCTTTTTCTGGTTGTTTAATGGGAAGCACTACATAGTTGCTTCACGACCTTTCCTCTTTTCTTGTATGATTCATTAAAACTATAAATTTCCCTATAAACAATGCACTAGATGTATGCCAATTTTTTCCATATGCTGTAGTTTTCATTATCATATTTTTTAATCTTTTTACTTCTTCTTTGACCTATCTATTATTTAATGGTGTATCAATTAATTTCCAAATATTTGGGATTTCTTAGATTTCTCAAGCCGAGTTCCTTTTTCATCCCAATATTGTCAATAAACAAACTCTGTAAACTTAAGATCTTTAAAGTTACTGAGATGTGTTTTGTTATCTAGCATATGACCTATTTCAGTGGTTGTACCCAGTGATTGTTCAAGTACAGTTGTCTCCATTCTCCCACCACCACTTTCCCCTGCCCTGCCCTCCCTCAATTCTATCCCACTTTGGCTTTGTCGATGAGTCCTTTATACATGTTGTTTGACTTGACCCTTCCCCTTCTTTCCTCTATTATCACCCTCTCCACTCCCCTCTGGTCACTGTCGGTTTGTTCTTTATTTGAGTGTCTCTGGTTATATTTTGATTGCTTGTTTGTTTTACTGATTAGGTTCTACTTCTAGGTGAGATCGTATGGTCTTTGTCTTTCACCGCCTAGCTTATTTCACTTAGCATCATGCTCTCCAGGTCCATTCATGCTGCCACAAAGGGTAGGAGCTCCTTCTTTCTTTTGACTGCTTAGTATTCCATCATTTAAATATACCATAGTTTTTTGATCCACTCATTTACTGATGGGCAGTCAGGTTGCTTATGCTATCACTGGTGTGATTGAATTTAGAATGGTAGAATTATTTTTAGTTTTCCTCTCTCCTTTCTTTTTCTGCCCTTCTATTAAATGATTTGCCCATTTATAGATTCTAGTTTAATTTAAATAATTACTTTTTTAGATAAGAGCCCATTTGTATTATTTTTATCTTCAATATGAGATGTAACGATTATCTTTAACTTTCACATCTTAGAGTTAACATTGTGTCACTTCAGGTAAAATTCTGAATCTGTGGATATATGGAGATATAGCTTCCATCCCATCATAATTTACACTAAAGTTCTTAGGTCTAATATACACATGCATTATAAAAACACCATGCCAACATTGGCTTTAGACAGTAGTATGTATTTTTAAGACATTAAGAAAAATATTATTTATACATACCCACATATTTGCTGTTTCATTTCTTCTTAAAGATCTGAGTTTCTTCTCTCCAGTATAATTTTCTTTCTTAATAGCTTGAATAATTTCACTTAGCATTTCATATAGTGAGATTTTACCTATAATACATTATCTTTGTTTTCTTTTTAAAAAAAAAATCTTAGGTTAACTTTACAATGCTGACAGCTTATATTCCATAATTTGCTTTCTTTCCCCCAAAACAATGGTAAAAGGATATCTGTGCATAAAGGTCCATGTAACAGAGCCAATATTAAAAATATGTTTTCTTCTTTCTTCAGCTAATGATTTGCAGGAAAATCATTTGAGACCTTTAGGTTTTGTTTACTTAGTAGTAATTATAGAATTGTGCTTGCCTTTAAATTGTGCATATCATTTCCCTTTATATTACAGCTTCATGAGTTCTTGTTATTGATAGGGAGAATTTAGACACCAACTCAGAAAAAAAGCTCCTACATTGTAATTGCTGATTTTAATGTGGACTGATTTATATCCGTGTTTTATGAATATAGACTGATTTATATTTGTGCTGTCTAGTATAAGTGGATGATGTTTTCTAGTATAATTTATTGTGACATACAATCTAATTCAAATATTTTAACAGGAAATGCATATTAAGAAAATTTCCAGGGATCTCACTTTTTAAAGAAAGTGGTTTTCACAACTTTTTTTTTAAGTTATTTAAATAGCCTGAAGGGTCACTTAAGAAAAAATCCCTATATTTAAGGATGTTTTGATGTTAATGCCATTTTATAGCAAAGTTACTCTTTAACATTGTTCAGTGATTGTACTTGAGACATGCTCTATCCTTTTCTGGTTAATACTTTCTTATGATTCACAGAAGTCTGTGACTGAATGGAATTGAAAGAAAGACACTACTAAAACTGTATAATGGTAAGATTGACAGGTTTGCTAAGAAAGCAAGTCATGGACAGACCTAGAAGTAATCAACCAAAGTCGCTGAATCCAGAGAGCACTGCTAACATCAAATTGAACGGCTTTTAGATACTAGCAACTATGCTGGAAAATGGCTGATCCGTTACTGTATTTTTGACTATAAGATGCACCCCCCAAATTTGGGAGGAATAATGGTTGTTAATGTAACTGTCGAGTTCTGTTTACATTTACATTGGTGAAATATTATGTTATTTATGTGATTAAATATTTTACCACATTTTTTTCTTCAATTTTTTTTTTCTATTTTCCTCCTCTAAAACCTAGGTGCATCTTATGGTCTGAAAAAATATGGTAAATCTATACCAACTTTATTTTTATTGAAGTGATAGATAGATACACAGATAGATGATAATTGTATAATTTGCATATATAATTATTACATATATAACAATTAACAATATAACACTTAAAAGAAAAAAACTCATCTATCTGCCTTCTCAATTCTACTGTGACAAGGCACAACTACTAATTATATTATCCATTTATTCTTGTATTTATCTTGATATTTCTAGGTGATATGTTTATACAGATATTTTGTGATTTATCAGTTACAGATGAACATTTAACTTTCTTATTCCAACACAATACACTCCTCTAATTACTCTCATGACATGTTCTCCAAGTAGTGTACCATGATTCTTCTTTCTAATTTGCATGCATTGTTGTAATGTTTTGATTTTCTTCTAGTTGATGATTGTCTTAATTTTCACCTGCAGATTCTCCCAAACACCTATTATTCTTTTGACCAATTAGCTCTTTCATTCTTCCAAATAAGTATAAATCTGTTTGTTTTCCACAAAAGCCTGACATTCTATGATTATACTGAAATAACAAACAAATCTATAGTTAATCAATTTTTTGACAATTTATCAGTGTCAAATATCACAGAAGTGATATTTATATTTTTCTGCAACTCTCTTTTATGATCCAAAGATGCTGCTTCACTACAAAACACTATGCCATTATTCATTGAAGAAGAATGTGAAAGTAGGAAAGATAAAATTCTGAAGGAATGACATCTAGCCCCTTTATCACCAAAGAAAAGTTTTCAGAAGAAATTTCCTCAGGATGTTTTGTCTAACTGACCAGGGCTTACTCACTTGACCACATATATTCTCAAAAGAGGATGGTAATATAAGGTGTGCAATTGTTACATTTAATTTGGGCCAATCACAAATCATTGTTTGGAGTTGTCCCATTGTTGCTTCAAAATACAATCTGCTATAGACCTTATGAACCTCACTTATGAATATAGATTCAAAAATTCTCAATGTAACATTAACAAATAAAGTACAACAATCTATAAATAAAATTATGCACTATGATCAAGTTGGATTTATTCCAGTTATGCAAGACTCATTGAATTAGTGTGCTCCATCACATAAATGGCCTAAAGAAGAAATATCGAGTGGGTTAATACATGCAGAAATAGCAATTGACAAATTAAACACCCATTCATGATAAAAACCATCAGCAAACTAAAAAGAGAGGAAAACTTCATGAAATTGATAAGGAGCATCTACCAAAAAACAGACAAACTAAAAAAACAAACTATACCTAACCTCATACATGATGGCAATTGCAATCTTTAGTACTTCCACAAAGAAGTTGAAAACTTATTTCTACACGCAATCTTTAAATAGATGTTTATACAAATTTTCTTCAATATTCTCAAAACTAAGAAGCAACCAATGTGCTCTTCAATAGATGAATGGATAGACATACTGTGTTACATCTATGCACTGGAATATTATTCAATACTATAAGAAGCTGGTTCTTAAACCAAAAATAAATGAAGGAACCCAAATTGCCTATTACTAAGTGAAAGAAGCCAATAAGAACAAGATACATAATGTGCAATTCCAACTATTTGACATTCTGGAACAGGCTGATCTATGAAGTTGGGAAATGGATTAGTCATTGCTAGGGGTTTGGGAGAGGAAGGAATGAATTGGTGGAGATCAGAGGATTTTTAGGGCAGTAAAAAACTTGACAGGATACATAATGATGGATGTATGTCATTACATGTTTGTCAAAACCCATTGTACATACAATACCAAGAGTGAACTCTTGTGAACTGTGAACTTTTGGTGATACTGATGTTTCATTGCAGGAATACTGGCTTAGGATGTTGATGATGAGGGAAACCCTGTTTATGGTTAGGAGAAGGAAGTATAAAAGGGAACTCCCTGCATTTCACTCAATAAATTTTCTATAAACCAAAACTACTCTAAACAATTATACACAAAGAGATAAATCAAGATGTACTGACAAGGAGGAAGGATTTTATGTTAATAAAATTAACATGTAAGCAACTACAACTACCCCCCCGAGATGCAGTGAAGAACAGTGATAAGAATATCTTGTGGCAAAAAGGAAAAACTGCATGAATTCTTTTTATTCACCTACTTATATCATCATTTGGATTATATATCAGTTATATACCAATTTAAATAACTAATTTGGCCTTTCATCTACAAATTGTACTTTGGGGTAACTCAATCATTGGGTGCAAGTTTTTAATTTATAGAAGTTTTCCAGCTTATAAACAAAAACTAAAAGAAGTATATTTCTATCATTTTGCAATTTTAATATGATTAATGTATCAATGTTGTATAATCATCATCTACTAATCTAACCAAGAGGACGACAACCAGACATTAACAGGCCTCTTCATGGAAGTGCATAATGTAACTTGTGATAAAGTGTATCAGAAAAAATCAAACTTGAATTGGATCAAACCTCTAGAGGTAGCTAACAGTTTTTTAAAACATATGAGATACAGAATATCATGTTCAACATTACCACTTATACAAAATGAGCAAATTTTAACTGGAGAAACTTCTGTCATATAAATAACTGTGTTTCTGCAACAAATAATTACAAAGGAAAAATAATAGAAGCATATAAATTAAAAATATAGTCATTGATTTAATTTTCTAAAATTGTAAATACATACATCTTAAAGGTTTCAAATTAAGAGTTCTAAGACAATACCAAATGAGAATGTGTGGACTTTTTATACTCTAATTCAAAGAAATAAACTAGGAAAAGTTTTAACAAAGAATCAAATCAGGATCATACCTAAAGTTTTCCAGGAATTTTAATATCAATAAAAACTAGTAAGTAGTAATATTCCTACAATTGATTCTTAGTTGTTTAGAGGTAACCTACTGAAATGTTATATTTAATATTAGGGTCAAATAACTTTATTGGTGGTTGTGATTGGGAGTTAAGCCTGGTTTAGATGAAACAAGATTGACTATGATTTCATTATTGTTGATACCAGGTATTGGATACAAAAAGAGAGTTCATTAGATTATTTTTGTTAACATTTTTATATATGTTGGAAAATTGCCCAAAATATATCAGTGAACATTTTCTGAGGTTCAGTTTTTCATTTAAATGCATGTTGATTTGTATTTTTGGATGAGATTATCATTGGTGGAATATAAATTCTTAATGAGATCTTTACTGATTTGAAGGGAATATCAAGATTTTTTTTGGAATAGAGATAAACAAAACATTGGCCTGATAAAAAATACCTTGTTTAGCCCTGGCTGGTGTGATTCAGTGGGTTGAAGCATCATCCCATAGAGCAAAACTTAGGGGTTTCATTCCCAGTGAGGGTGCACATCTTGGTTGTAGGTTTGATCCCCAGCTAGGGTGTGTGTTTTTCCCTTTCTGTCTCTTTCCCTTTCTCTCCCTTCTTATCTCTCTAAAAGAAAAAACAATGAAAAATGCCCTCAGGTGAGGAAACATGTCTATTTTTCATTTCATATATGCATGTGTGTGCATTTACATATATATATATAGTCTGTCCAGAAAAAGTCCAGTCATTAGCCATTATCAATATAATAAGAATAGTTTGCATGACATTAGTATAACCTGGCTGCCAGGGAGAGTGCACTGGGATGTGCATGTGTGAACAATGACGACATCATCCTTCTAGTCAGTGGGAGCAGTACACACTGCTGAGTGAGCATGTGCACTGTGGGGCCGCGGCATTCAAAATGACTTAGTGAGTAGGGCAACAAATCTGCATCAAATTTTGTGTTAAGCTTGAACATTCCTACACAGAAAATATTCAGATGATTTGGAAGGCTGCAGCTATGGGCAACTGGTGATTTGCAGCTTCATCATGGCAACACGCCCACCCATGTATCTTGCTCCATGCAGAGCTTTTTTACAAAGCATGAAATCACCCAGGTGACTCAGCCCCCCTACAGTCCAGATACTGTGCCCTGCAACTTCTGTTTTTTCCTGAAACTAAAATCACCTTTAAAAGAGAAGAGATTTCAGACCATTGATGAGATTCAGGAAAATACGATGAGGCAGCTGATAGTGACTGGGAGAACTATGTGGGGTCCCAAGGTGCCTACTCTAAAGGGAACTGAGGCCTCATTGTCCTATGTACAATGTTTCCTGTATCTTGTGTCTTCTTCAATAAATGTCTGTATTTTTCAGATTATATGGCTGTGTGGCTGGATACTTTCCGGAGAGACCAATGTATATAAATATATATTTTATGTATAAAATCTTGTTTATTTTTTGAATTGAAGTTCTTCTGTTCTAATTTTTGTGTCAAAATTTCAGGTAATATTTTTGGTCTTGTTGCTTTGAGAAAATGATCTTTACAGAAGTTTTATCAATTTGTTAAGAAAGCTATTAGTTTGCAAAATGTGGTATGCAGTAAAAGTTAGTGAGTTTCTAAGGTTACATGACTTGGTAAGGTGCTGAGGAGGAATCAGGACATTTTTATAGAATGTGTAAGTATCTTATTTGTTCAAGTATTGCTTACAGATTTATAACTCACATATGCATGAAAAAATCATATGGTTCTTAATTTTTTTCTGCATTGATTTATTTTGTTTAGCATGATATCCTCAAGATATCTCCATATTTTTGACAGTGGCTTCTCCAGTATGAAATTTCCTCACAAAACTAAAAATGGAACTGCCTTTTCCATTGGTATAATTCCACTGCTGGGATTATACCCTAAGGATCATGAAATAGCAACTCAAAAACCCTATGCACCCCAATGTTCATAGCAGCACAATTTACAATAGCCAAGTGTTGGAAACAACCTAACTGCCCATCAGTAAATAAGTGGGTCAAAAAACTGTGGTGCATTTACATAATGGAATATTATGCAGCAGAAAGAAAGAAGGAGCTCCTACCCTTTGTGACAGCATGGATGGAACTGGAGAGCATTATGCTAAGTGAAAGAAGCCAGGTAGTGAAACAAAAATACCATATGATCACACCTATAAGTGGAATCTGATCAACAAAACAAACCAGCAAGAAAAATATAACCAGAGACATTGCAATAAAGAGCAAACTGACAGTAACCAGAGGAGGAAAGGGGAATAACGGGGGAAAGAATGGGAAGGGTCATCAAGGAACGTGTACAAAGGACATGTCAAAGGACCCATGGACAAAACCAAAGGTGGGTAGGATTGAGGGTGGGAAGTTGGGTAGATGGGGTAGGGGAGAGTGTTGATGTGAAAATGGAGACAACTGTACTTGAAAAAGAATTAAAAAAAGAAAAAAAGGAAAAAAATCCCTCCATGTTGTCTCAAATGTCAGTATTTTATCTTTTCTTATGTCTGAGTAGTATTCCATTGTATGTATGTATAAGAAAAACATAGAAGCAAAAACTCATAGACAAAGATGACAGTATGGTTATTACCAGAGAGAAGGGGATGGGTGAGAGTAAAGAGAATCAAATATACAATGAGGAAAGATGATTTGGCTTTGGGTGGTAGGTATACTTGAAAACTACATAACTTATTAACTAGTACAACCCCAATAAACTTAATAAAAAAATTACAGTGAAAAACTAATCATAGCTCCAGTTGGTGTGACTCAGTGGATTGAATGCCGGCCTGTGAACCAAAGGGTTGCCAGTTTGATTTCCAGTCAGGGCACATGCCTGGGTTGTGGTTCAGGCCCCCAGTAGCGGGCACACGAGTGTCAACCACACATTGATGTTTCTCACCCTCCATTTCTCCCTCTTTTCCCCTCTCTCTAAAATAAATAAATAAATTTAAAAATAGTAACCATAAATGATGTAAATAAAAATAGATGATTTATTTTTTAAAGATTTTTATTTACTTATTTTTAGAGAACAGGGAAGAAGAAAGAGTGAGAGAGAAACATCAATGTGTGGTTGCCTACTGCATGCCCGTCACTGGGAACCTGGCCTGCAACCCAGGCATGTGCCCTGACTGGGAATTGAACCTGCAACCCTTTGGTTTGCAGGCCTGTGCTCAACCACTGAACTATGCCAGCCAGGGAAAAAAAATAGATGATTTAAAAATGGATATGTAAATATCTCTTGGAAATTTCTAGACTTATATGAGAAAATGCTACTTATAAACAACTGAAAACCTAAAAGTCATGCAACTTGTAGATTCAGAGTTTGCTTGATTTTTTTTGTTTGTTTAGTTCTGTTTTTATTTTTCTAAGGGGCTACTAAAGATACGTGTGAGCATTAAAGGGGCAGAGAAGATAATTGGTGACATAATACAATTTTAAATGCTATCGTTGAGGGGGATGTCCCCATGCAGGAATCAGGAAAATCCACTCAAGATAACTTGTTATTCTCGAAATGAAATTACTTCTTTCTAAAAACCAATTTGGTAAGTTAAAATTGAAACTGTGAGCATTTAATGGCCTTGCTGTTCAGCTTGTAGGGTGACGCAAGTGAGTTAAATTTTACTCACATGAATAATTTACTAAGAATGCTAAATGCTAAGGAAACAGTTTATCAGGTTTTTTTTAATTTAAGTATTCCTTCACATAGCACCCAAGAAATTATTTTCTATAAACCAGCAGTCCACATTATGTCTGAAATAAGATATGGTTTGTGGAACCTGAATGGAAGAGTAGTTTTATTAATCAATGTAATAGCTCCATTATATATGCTAGAAAAAAAGGTAAAATATTTTTAGCTTGATAATACAAATATTTAACCACCATACTTAAAAATTTATAATGTTATGTGTAGCATTAATAGTATTTTCCTTGCTAGAACATGGATTTTTAACAAAACCTTGATATAAATGGGGTTTCAATACCACGGTTAAAGTGAACTCTAAGTATAAATATAAACAATAATCGGAATTTCTAGCTAGAATATTATAGGTCCTCATTCAATATAAAATACAAAGACAAAACATTATATTTATTTTTTTCTCATGCTTTACTTGAAATTTAAAGTTATACTTTGACTGTATTGTATTTTCAGCCACATATCATAGCAATTCAGAAAGATTGTGGCTAGCAGCATTCATGCCCAACAAATAACTTGCCCTGAGTTTGAAGGTAGTTTATAAATTTTATACCTGCGAGAAAACAAGGAATTTCACTTCTTACACTTTAAACATAGATCAAAATATGGTAGAATTACAGTCAACGTAAATCACAACAACATCTGTAACAGTAATATACTACATGTGTCAGCACTAGCGTTTCTGTCAGAAATCTCTTCAAGTATCAGAATAACCCATTTTGAGGATGCTGTGTGTGTATTAAAGGAGGAAATATAAAATCTTTTTTAAAATTAAGTAGTGAGTTCTTTATGGATCAATAAGTCACATGTCATGACAAAGCTGAGAAAGCTTAGTAAAAAACCAGTATGAGAGAAGTGAAAATAAGATTAGTACTTGTTTTAAAATTTTACCTGCATACCTGTAAGTGGGATTTTAATAGCCTGCTTTAATTTTTAATTTAATCTTTATTATATATTTTTCCATTGCCACTTGGTGCCCTTATACTCCTTCCCCCTCAGCAATCACCACACTGTTGTCCACGCCCATGCACCCCTTTTCCTCTGTGCTCAATCCTCTCTTTTTGAATCAGCTGTTTCCCCAAAGAGCCCCTTGCTCATTTAACTGAAAAGTCACACTGGAGGCCTAATTCAGGCCCTTGTTATTGATGTGTCGTTGCTTCTAGGCCCCCCTACCAGGCAGAGAAAGCTAAGATATGTGAACATCTACAAATATTTCTACATGTCCATATATATGTCTACTAAAATAATATGAGTTCATAGTGATATTTTCCAGCTAAACCATTACCAAAATGGAGTATTTTCTTGCCTTCTCTCTTTGCTTATCTGTATCTCCAACTCCAACTATGATGTAGCTGGCCCCAACCATCTGTCATCCACGATGTTCAACTCCAGTATTCATGTAGAGTTGTTTCAGAATTATTCACTAACAAGAAACAATTTATTGTCTAGTGTAGGGTGTTACACAGTTTCCTCTGCCTTTATTCTTAGGGCTTCTCCTGAATACAAACATTATTTAGTCAGGCAAAAGTTTCCCCCCCTCTTGTTTATTGAGATTATTTCATACGTTATTTATAATGAAGTTATATTCTTTTGTAACTCTAAGCATATCACTCTGGAATCTCCTGGCCTATTAACAATATATTTATATACATTTTCTATACATTAAGGTTCACTCTATGTTATACAAAATTCTACTTGTCTTAACAAAAGCATGGGATAAAATTATAGGATAATATATGCATTACTACAGTATCATAAAAATTGTTTCATCCCCTTAGAATTCCCCCCATTTCAACTGATCATACTTCCTCCCCACTAACTCCTTGGAAAACATGAATAAGTTTCTCGCATCAAAAGTTTCTCTTTTCCAGAATTTCATGTGAACTGAAATATATATTTGTAACCTATTAAAGATAATTTTTTTTACTCAGGGTTAGCATGGAATATACTTTCTTGATGTTTTTACTTTTAAAGTATTTAAGAGTTGATATTCAAAGTTGGTTTCTAGTACACAGCATTGAGTTGGATCTTTTTTTAAAATCTACATTCATGGTCTACCCTTTAAACTGTATTTATACCATTAACTAAAAAGTTATTAATATAGTCATATTAATATTTACCATATGTGTAATTTTTTATTTTATTTATTTATTATTTCTTCTTTTCTCCTCTTCTCTAGCTTTAAATGGACATTTGGCATAATTTCATTTTCTCTCCTACCTTAGCATTTTGATTATATTCTTTAAAATAGCTTCTTTAATGGTTTCCCTGAAGTTTACAATATAATCTATTTAATTTAAGTCTACCTTCTTATAACACTATTCCACTTCACAGGCAGTGCATGTATCTTAGAGTATTCGCAATTCCTCCTCCCCACTCCTTGGGGCTCTGTTATTCATCTCATTGTGCCATGGGCTATCATCACCAGATACATTGTTATTATTTTTACTCTGAACAGTTACATATTAGGTCAATTATAAATAAGAAAGTTAACTTATTTTATTTGACATTCAAGTATATTTCTTCACTGATATATATATATATATATTTCTTTTTGTAGATTTGAGTTTCTGACCAATATCACTTTTCTTTTCCCTGAAAAAGTTCTCTTTAACATTTACTGCAGAGATAATCTACTGATAAATTCCCTCAGCTTTTGTTTATCTGAGACACTCTTTATTTCTCCATCATATTTGAAAGATAATTTTCTGGGTGTAGAATTATCAGAATTTTTAGCTTCAAATATTTCACTTCAAGTTCTTTGTAATTGTATAGCTTCTTATTAGAGATCTATTTTCATTTGCATTTTTGTTATTTTATGGGCAAGGTACATTTTCTTTCAGCTTCTTTAAATATTTCTTCTTTCCTTTGGTATTATACAGTTTGAATAGGATATGCCTGAGCATATGTTTTTAGTGTTTAGGCTGCTGAATACTCTCTAAGCTTCTTGATTCTGTGTATCGGTGTCTGTCATTAATTTCAATATATCCTAGCCATTATCACATCAAATATTTCTTCTGCTCCATTCTGTATAAGCATATCTCTTTTTATTGCATTTTACAGTGTTGTGCATCACAGATATTTATTGTGATACTCACTTTATAGCAGTGGCTGGGAAACAAAGGTGCAATACACATGAAATGGTTTCTGGTCCTAAGCCTTGTTCACATTCAGCCTGCAAAAATTTGTTAATTTTACCATTTCATTAAGTTTTCCTTCAGTTAAGCAAGATTAACTTTGCCTCTCTGTATCCACCAATCTTTCATGAGTTTGCAGCAGTGAATTGCTCAAGATAATCAGTTTTCTGATAAGTCCAAAGTGAGCATTTGATTTTCATTTTGTCCATCTTTTCCGTCCTTGTTGTAAGGATAGAAGTGATGACTTCCAATTCTTTATATTTTTGAAATGAAAGCATAGGTTGGGTTTTAATTTAAGGCCTACTGTGTAGCGACCAGAGTATAAGAGGGCTGCTGAGGAAGCAAGTGTGCCCTTGGGCAGCAGAGGAGCTGGATTTTGATTGTGTGGGTAAGACAGAGAAAGGTGCCACAGACACACTTCCCATGGAGAGAGGAAGGGAGAGGGAGAGAGAGGTCAGAATGATTTCAAATGTTTAATCTGAGCCACAGAAAAATAGCGTTCTCATTTATTCTCATTATGAGAAAGAGAGAAGTAGGCAAATGATTTGGGGTTGAAGAAAAAAAAGCAAAATGAGGTCAGGAAAATACAACAAAATGTCAGAAAATTATTATTTATAAAATAATCTATTAAGGAGATATCAAAAGTCAAAGGCATGATCTGGAATAATAAACTAATTGTGTGAAGTTATAAAGGAAACTTTGGAAAGAGATACTTTATTCTAATTTAGTTTGCTGAGCACTAAAAAATCTTTCTCCTAAAGATTGAATCTATCATAACTACAGAAGTCATATCTTTCCCATTTCTGTACAAAAAAAGACGCTCAGGGTTTAAGCAAAGTTTACACACAAACACACAAGTTATAAATGAACAAATGTATATTTCTAATACAGAGGTAGCTCAGTACTTGTCGCTAATTTGTTCCGATGAGTGGCAAGCAAGAGACAATTGATGACGCGTTTTCTTTTGCAGATGGCTTTGTGACACATACAAGTGCCAGCAAGTGTGACCAGAGGCAAGGAAGTGCCGAATGCTGAAACATTTTTCTCGTCAAAATGTGACAAGTACCAGGTTTGACGAGTTCTGAAGTACCAAGGTAACACTGCATGTTGGATGAGAGTATTTCTTATATATGGGTGTTTAAAAGTGTTTCTCTGCCTGGGCTCCAGACAACCATTTCTAACTCTCATTTGTTTTTTTTGCAGTTCCATTGCACTGACATACTGTAAGCAGTTTTAAAATGCAATTAACCATACTTAGCTTCATGGAAGGTGCTTGTTCTCCACTGTCATAATGACCTATCTGTAATGAACCATGCTTTGTTGCTATGCAACGGTATCAGCCCCAGCAGTTTCATTGGCATTCTCTGCCTGCTCACATAAAGCACCGTAAGAAATAATACAAAGGAAACTATGGAAAAAATCACAAAATATTAATAGTATATGTTGCTCTTCTGCAGAGAACATTATCAAATATCACAGATAATGTCATAAATCCTTACCTTTCCCAATGCATTTAGAAAGTAACATATTATATTTACTAAAACTTTTTTCCTGCAATTGTAACATACATTAAAAATAGATAGCTTACTTTCATATATATGTATATGTAGATATCATTCAGTGTCCTTTATAATGTTTATGTTATATATCCACTTAACTAGACACATACAACTGCTTTGTAATTGTAGTGTTTGGACATTTTCAATTGCAATGCATTTATGATGGATTATAATATACACTATTCAAGTTTTATTATTACTGAAAAGTGATAGCCTCCAATAGATATTAGGTTATCAAAAAATTCTATTTTAGAAATTTCTGTATGTTTTTCCTCATAAAACATAAAGAAAATAATATGCAAATTAAAATCAGTATTATTTGTAGAAATTATACTTCTTATTTTAAAATATTATTTTGTTTCTTCCAAGATGTATACATGAAGTTCTCTTCTTTTAAAGATAACAGTACAATGTAAGTTCATTTACTTTTTAAAATAAGTTAAATGTACTTATTGATAGTTGTTAGAACACTCAGTAGCTTCAAGTACTGAACGGAATAATTCCAGTGCGATTGATTTTCTTTCCCAGTTGGTGAGAGGCTAGATGCAGGGCTCTGGGTCAGGATTAATGGACTGGATGCCTCCAATTAACTGTATTTGGTGAAGGTTTCACGTGCAAAATGGGACTTAAGAAATTAATTTATTTGAAAATCTATGTCATTATTCTATAGTCATCAAGCCTTCCTATGCTCTGCTTACTACTTCCATCCATCTCCCACAAAATATCCATCGCATTCTTACTCCCTGCTTTGGCCATTGAAGACCCCCCTCTGTGTCCTCAACACACTGTAGATTTCTCTCCACTAGGCCTTGGCTCAGGCTCTTCCCTAAGTCATGATCTCTATCTAAAAACAAATCACTACCTCTTCTTCCAGCCCAACTGAAAGGCACTTCCGCATGAAGCTCTCCACCCAACATTCTTCTGCAGCGTTGTGCTTATTTACAATGAAACCATTATTCCTTCTAAAATAAGCAGTGTGTACATGTTGGCTTTCAATATTCCACATAATTTCCAAAGCTTCATTTCAAAACTTCCAAAAATTGTCATTCAATAAATGTGTTTGGATAAATAATGTAAATAAATTGTTGTATAAATGTGGAAACTGGGGATAGGAGTTTTCAGTAACAATATAAGATTGCTTTTTTAATAATGAGCTGGTAAGGACAAAATTCAAGTTGCTTGGCAATCAACCTTTTCCACCATCTTGTATTGATCTCATTCTGTCTTTACCTTCCCACATCCTGTGTATATTTCAACTCATCTTCCAAATAAAGTACTTACAGCAATCCTCACTTGCAGGAAAACTAAGAAGGTGAGTTTGTAAAGGAATGGGTATAAAAAGTTGCATTTTTTATTTGAGGCACTGTTCACTATGCTGGACTCATCAACAACCACTGGATCTTATTTTCAGAACTGTTGTGTAAATTAAAAATCCAGGTGACAGTCCTGGCCGGGTGGCTCAGTAGATGGGTGCCTAGTCCTGTACACCACAAGGCTACAGGTTTGAGACCTGGTTCAGGCACATACCTAGGTTGTGGTATTAGTTTCCTGTCAGGGTGCCTACAAGAGTCAACTGATTGATGTTTCTCTTTCACATTGATGTTCAACATAATCTTGGGTAAATTAAAAAAAAAAATCTAGGTGACAGATTCACAAGTCTCTGCAGAAAAAAAATAAAAAAAAAGAAAATTATACAGAAAAAGTTGAAGCATTATTAAATTTGTCAGAAAAATATAATTATTGTACAGTTTGTCTAGTATAAGAGTTTTTACTTCATTCTGGGAACACTCCATTCCCTCCTGAGTAAGGGCACCCTCTAAGAGGTGGTCGTCTGTGAAAATGAATGCAGCAGGTCTCATATCCCCTGCAGGTTTCTGCACCGGTATTTATGAGAGCTGAGCACATAAACAAATCTGCTCATAAACAATTTGGGGAATGGGTAACATTTAAATTTAGTTGTTCTTTAATTCTACATTACCAATTTAAATTTTGGTTGGAAAATTCTCAGGTATTCTCCTGAAAAAAATAATTGCCTTCTTCAAATTCACAGTAGAAACTAGCAAGGATTCCTTAGATTTCTCTAGCAGTTTGTGCCTTAGGAATATTCTATGTATAGAAATAAAATTATAAAATAATTACTTACATAAAATGTTTACCTGAAGAATAGCACATATATTTAGTATAATATAAAATATAGACATAATTACATACATATGTATTTTTAAATAATTTATAAAATACAGAAATCCACATTTTTCTGAGTCTCATGTGTTTTTCTTTAATTATTTATTGATTTATCTTTAGAGAGAGGGGCATGAAGGGAGAAATAGAGGGAGAGAAATATCGATGTACAAGAGAAACACAGAATGGTTGCCTCTCACATGGCCCTGACTGGGGATCCAGCTGGCAACCCAGACATGTGCCCTGGCTGGGAATTGAACTGGTGACCTTTAGGTTCACAGGCCTACACTCAATCCACTGAGCCTCACCAGGCAAGGTTCACATATGGGTTTGTTGTATTTTTTTCTATTGCCATCTATCCTTCTTATACCTTCTTATACCTCCAAACCACACCCCTCACCCCCTCAATCATCCCACTGTTGGCCATGTCCATGAGCCCTTTTTCCTTTTTCGCTTGATCCCTCTGCTTCCCAACCTTGCCCCAGAGCTGTCAGCCTGTACTCTATCTATGAGTCTGTCTCTATTTTGCTTGTCAGTTCAGTTTGTTCATTAGGTTCCACATGAGTGAAATTGTATGGTATTTGTCTTTCTTTGACTGGCTTATTTCACTTAGCATAACATTCTCCAGGTCAATGCAGGCTGTTGCAAAGGATAAAAGTTTCTTCTTTTTAAGGTCCAGAAATATTCCATTGTGTAAAATGTAGTATGGTTGTTTTTTTTTTAAGATTTTATTTATTTATTTTTAGAGAGAGGGGAAGGGAAGGAGAAAGAGAGGGAGAGAAACATCAAAGTGTGGTTGTGTCTCACGCGCCCCCTACTGGGGACCTGAACTAGAACCCAGGCATGTGCCCTGACTGGGAAGGAACCTGTGACCCTTTTTTTTGTAGTCCAGTACTGTGGTTATTCTATCCACTCATCTAATGATGGACACTTGGACTGCTTCAATATCTTGGCTATTGTAAATAATGCTGCAATGAACTTAGGGTATTTTGAATTAGTGTTTCAGGTCTCTTTGAATAAATTCCCAGAAGTGGAATCACTGGATCATCAGGCAGTTCCATTTGCAATTGTTTGAGGTAACTTCAAACTGCTTTCTACAGTGGCTACACAAATCTGTATTCCCACCAACAGTGTAAAAGGCTTCCCCTTTCTCCACATCCTCTCAGCACTTGCGTTTGTTGATTTATGGATGATAGCCATTCTGACTGGTGTGATGTGATATTGCATTGTGATTTTAATTTGCATTTTTCAGATGATTAGTGATGTCAAGCATCTTTTCATGTGTATTGGCCATCTATATGTTCTCTTTGGAGAACTGTTTATTCAGGTCCATTGTCCATTTTTAATTGAATTGTTTGTTTTTTTTGGTGTTGAGTTTGTAAGTTCTTTAAAATTTGGGTATTAACCTTCTATCAGATGTGTCACATTTGTTTTTATATATGTTATATATGCATTTAGAATGCTATGCTATTATATTTACTATAAATCTGATATTTACTTTATTTTTGTTTATTATAATATGCATATACTCTATAGTTTTACATATACATGTATATGTACATATGTACATACAAGGTCTATTCTGAAGGTATCCGATAGCTATGTAATATGAATAATAGAGTCGTTTATTGAAGATGATATAAAATATAAGAAACATTTCACATAACACAATGATACCTCAGTTCCCCTAAAACTAGGAACCCTGGTCCCTGGCTGGTGTGGCTCAGAGGATTGAATGCTGGCCTGTGAACCAAAAGGTCACTGGTTCAATTCCCAGTTTAGGGAACATGCCTAGGCTGCAGGCCAGGTTCCCAGAAGGGGGTGAGTGAGAGGCAACCACACATTGACATTTCTCTTCTTCTCTTTCTTCCTTCCTTTCCCTCTATAAAAATAAATAAATAAAATCTTTTTTAAAAGACCCCCTCCAAAAAAACTGAAGAAAATTCTGCTTAAAAAAAAAAAAAAAAAAAAAAAGTAGGCACTTTGGGACCTCACACAGTTCTCCCAATCACCATCAGCTTCCCCATCATATTTTCATGTATTTCATCAAAAGTTTGTAATTTCTTCCCTTTCAAAGTGATTTTAGTTTTGGGAAAAGCCAGATGTCACATGGCACCAATTCTGGGTTGTACGGGGACTGAGTCTCCTTGATGATCTGATGTTTTGCGAAAAAAGTGTATGAGACATGTTGCAGGAGCAGCTGTTTGAATGAAGCTGCCAATCACCAGTTACCCATAGCTGCAGCCTTCTGTAACATCCAGATTATTTCCATGGAGGAACATTCAAGCATAACAGAAAATTTGATGCAGATTCGTTGCTCTGCTTGCTTAGTCACTTTGAATGCGACAGCCTCACAGTACACATGCTCACCCAGCTGAGTCTACCTCCCCTACTGACTAGTACAATGGAATTGTTACTGTTCATGCATGCACATTCCAGTCCACTCTCCTTGGCTGCATAGATATTGCACAAACCATTTTCATTATATTAACTATGGCTGGAGTTTTTCTGGACAAACCTCATATTTGCATACATAGACCATTTAGTCAACCTGTGAAGTATGGAAGGTAGATACCACTTTTTGTTTATTAGTAAAGAAACAAGATAACAGTGATGTGACTTCAGGAAGTTTGTTTGACTAGTAACTGGTTCATCTGGGGTTTAGTTTTTCATATTACTAGTCCAATATATTTCCCTGAATTCCATTATCTCACATTTAATTAAGAAATATCAACATGGAAGCACTATTATCTTTATTTGGAGGTTTCTGATATCATATTTGAAGCATTTTCCCATTATTTTTACATTTAGTAAAAGTTTATCCACTCTCAGACTTCCTTCCAAATGCTTTAATTTTATTAGCTAATTTTACCTTCCCAACAATAAGTGGATAACTATGCTAATTATATATAGCTTCCTACTAACCTCTCATTCTTCACATTAAACTTGTGAGATGCATTATTATAATGTACCCCCATTTTATTGATGAGTAACTGAGACATAGAAGCTTAAAGATTCTTTAAAACTGGCCCAGCTGGCTACATAATCTGCACTTTCATGCCCGTTGATATCACCGCCTGTTAGAAGCGGTGTGATTTTGTGCCAGTTATTTTCATTCTCTGGGCTGCCATTTCTGATCTATAAGATGAATATGATAATGTTTCTTATATGAAAAATGACTATTGTAATTGAATACATTTAATGTACTTAGAAGAGTGCCCGGTACAGGATGAGTTCTTTTAAAAAATAGTCCTTATTTCAATGCCTTTTAAATCAGTGACACCTTTTTAATCCATCTATTAATATTAAACAGTAAACTCAGATATTAATTTAATGTTTTAATCAAAGATGTGGACACCAGGACCTTAAGCAATCACTTGCAGTAGAGGTAAAGTCTTGTCAGAATTGAGTTGTGCCTGATGGGAGGAGACCAGTTGTCCATACACAAAACTGACGCGGAGTAAGCATGGCAGAATCACACCCAAAAACCAAAACGGGGCTATGTCATACTGTAACCACACAGTATTAAATCTAACTACTCTCACTAAAGAGGTATTTTAGATAGTTGATATTTTATTAGTAGTGAGTAACATAATTTGTGGACATTTAGAAAGAAAGGAAAAAAATAAAAGAAAACCACAGGACTGTGACTGGTCCAGTTACCTATTGTTGTGTAACAAGCCATGACAAAAGTAAAAAACTTAAAACAATAATTTATCATTACGTTTCACAGTTCTGTGGGCTTCCAAGCCCAGCAAGCTGAGCCTACTTTGGGGCCCCTCATCCAATTGTCATTAAGGCTGGTGAGTATGGAGTCACCCAAAGGCTTCTTCACTCACCTCTCACCCACCCTTCTCTTGTTCCTGCTGAAGAACTAGAAGTAGGCAGCTCTCTCTCATCCCTTTCCCCTCTCTCTCTGGCAAAGTAGACCATCCACATGGCTAGCAAAGACTTTCTCACAGCGTGATTGTCCCGGTAGTTGGGCTATATACATGGTACCTGGTTCCCCCCGAGCAAGCATTCTAAAGAAAGGAAGTAAAAACTGTAAACTTAATTTCTTAAAATGTGGGGTGGGTAATGGGCATACAGTCAATTATCTCATATACTGTAATTAAAGTAGTCCCAGGGTCCGCCTGGATTAACCAGGAGGGGAAATGCCTGCTGCCTTTCAATGGAAATAATGTTAAAGAGGTTGTGGTCAAATTTAACATTCTACAACCATCTTAAGATAAGTATTTTCATACTTTCGGACATTATATGTATATGTACTATGTATCAATAAAATTGTATTATTTGTCAAAGAACATGACACAATAACGTATTATATTTTCAACATTGTTTTGAACACATAATGATTTCATAGTGTTTCTCATATATATGTACACACACTATGTTATTTTCCTCCTGGAGCACATTTTAATTTATCATTTCTCACTCTTACAATATACAGCATAAGGAGCTTCTTTTTAGCTTAAACGGTGAGGAATTCAAAAGTGACTTACTTAAGACATATTCCAATACTTTGAATTACTGAATTTTAATATTAAAAAATGAATATTTTCAATATTAATGAAAGTAATGAAAAATGTTTAAATGTTAAATTAAAATGTGAAATCAAGGAGGCATTTTTCTCCAATCTAAATCAAAGGATTTCTATAAACTCATCTTATTGCCACTAACAAAATATCTTTTGTATAATGCCTTCACAGAGCATTTTGCAGAAATGATATACTTAACACATCTATGCTCAAACAGTATTAAAGCTCAAATTGCCCCAGCATTTTATGTTTTGCCATAATCTGTGCAATGACTGCAATAATAGAATTGCTGAGAAAGAAATTCTAGATATTTTAGGCAGATGTGCCCATATTTTAAGTACTAAAATTCTGGACAATAACAAAAGGATAGAGAATTTTATATATATATATATATATATATATTCCAGCAGAAGTAAGGATTGTTTAAGTATGGTTTTTGGGGTATGTGAATGTCTCACACTAGATGGACAGCAATTTAAATATTTCACCTAAAATTTTATATGGTGTGCTTGAATGTGGTATTCTTTTGTTACAGAATTACATACTTATGATTTTTTTATTTTCATCTTTTAGCATTTTATTTTTAAAGTATAT
This sequence comes from Anoura caudifer, assembly GCA_004027475.1. Taxonomy (NCBI): domain Eukaryota; kingdom Metazoa; phylum Chordata; class Mammalia; order Chiroptera; family Phyllostomidae; genus Anoura; species Anoura caudifer. The sequence continues at coordinate 113,087 of PVKU01005228.1, forward strand.
TTTATTGACTATGCTATCACAATTGTCCATTTTTTTACCCCCTTTTTTCCTCTCTACCCTGCACCCTCCTCCCACCAGCATTCTCCCCACCTTAGTTCATGTTCATGGCTCATACATATAAGTTCTTTGGCTCCTCCATTTCCTATACTATTCTTAACCTTCCACTGTCTGTTTTGTACCTACCATTTATGCTTCTTATTCCTTGTACCTTTTCCCCCATTTTCCCACCTCCCCTTCCTCACTGATAACCCTCCATGTGATCACCAATTCTGTGATTTTGTTAGTGTTCTAGTTGTTTGCTTATTTTTTTATATTCAATTGTTCATAGTTGTGAGTTTGTTGTCATTTTACTGTTTCTATTTTTGATCATCTTCTTTTTCTCAGACAGGTCCCTTTAACATTTGATTTAATAAGAACTTGATGAAAATGAGCTCCTTTAACTTGACATTATCTGGGAAGCACTTTATCTGCCCTTCCATTCTAAATGATAGCTTTGCTGGGTAGAGTAAATGTAGATCCTTGCTTTTCATGACTTTACTCCTTTCTAGCCCCTTCTTGACTACAAGGTTTCTTTTGAGAAATCAGATGATAGTCTTATGGGAACTCCTTTGTAGCAAATTCTCTCCTTTTCTCTTGCTGCTTTTAAGATTGTTTCCGTATCTTTAAGCTTGGATAGTGTAATTATGATGTGCCTTGGTGTGTGCTTCCTTGGGTCCAACTTCTTTGGGGCTCTGAGCTTCCTGGACTTCCTGGAAGTCTATTTCCTTCATCAGATTGGGGAAGTTCTCCTTCATTATTTTTTCAAATAAGTTTTCAATTTCTTGCTCTTCTTTGTCTCCTTCTGGCACTCCTATGATTTGGATATTGGAACATTTTAAGTTGTTCCAGAGGTTTCTAAATGGCACCTCATTATTTTGAATTGTTTCTTCCTTCTGTTCTGGTTGAATGTTTAATTCTTCCTTCTGCTTGAAACCGTTGATTTGGGTCCCAGTTTCCTTCCCTTCACTATTGATTCCCTGTATAGTTTTCTTTATTTCACTTTACATAGCCTTCACTTTTTCTTCTATTTTGCAATCATGCATGACTATTTCTGTGAGCATCCTAATTGCCAGTGTTCTGAACTCTGCAGCTGATACACGCTTATGATTTTTTAATAAAATATTTTATAATAATAAGGGGTGTTATTTTTGCCAGACCCTCTGTGTGTGTGTGTATAAATGGAATTAATACATTCTTAATAAGTCCTATCTGGTGTGTCTTAATGGATTGAGTGCTGGCCAGTGAACTAAAGGATCTCTGGTTCAACTTCTAGGCAGGGCACATGCCTGGGTTATGGGCCAGGTTCCCAGTAAGGGTCACTCAAGAGACAACCACACATTAATGTTTTTCTGCCTCTCGTCTCCCTCCCTCCCCCCTTTCTAAAAATAAATAAATAAAATCTTAATAAAATTTCTTAATTGTTTATGTCCATAAAAATGTACAATTCCAAAACTAGACAACACTGTGGTAATTAGAGGAGGGTTAGGTGGATGTGGAAGAGAGTGATGTGGACACCGGCTAGCAGTGTCTGCATCATTATGGATGAAATAAAACATACACATGGACTACCAAGTCTGGTGGAGAAAAAAGGACGATAGCATGGCTTTTCTCTCAAGGGGAGCAAAATCCTCAGCCTCCACCATGACAGGCCTTTATTCTATATTTCTCCTCACATTACAAGATGGTCCTCACCCACCAAGCCCCAGTTACAACAAAAGGAGCCAATGCTCCTTATCACATCACAGAAGAAGGATATTAGCAAGTGAAAAGCCAAAAGTGGTTGATCCCCTCACATTGGCCCCTGCAAGGCTCAGCATGGATTTTAGGAAGTTACAGTAAGCATTTGCAGGGTGAGGGAGTTTTCAGCAAAAAGCAGCTTAGGTTTATTGCAAATCTGATTACCCAGGAGAGAACCTATCTGTGGGCATGGGTCCTGTGCATCTCCGAGTGGGAACTGGGCCCACGCCACGCAGAAGGGTCTGCCACAGAGAGTATAAGGAGGATAAATGAATGGAAAAAAAAACCCCTTGTAATTTAAAAAAGAAAAAAAAAGACAAAGCATAGAAGACCTAGAGAATCCTATCCTACAATTAGTAATCGATCCCAGACCTCATTGTAAGTGTACCCCCACCAACTCAAAATGGTAGTAATAAGAAGATATAACTGTAGTTACAATAGAAAATTATAGCAGGTTTAATTTCAGTTAGGCTGTTTTTAAGCTATATAATTTTGTGTCACTGCTATTTGTCCTGTCCCTAATAAATTTTAGGACTCTATCTTCAGTTATTTTCTTCAGAGAATAACAGGGGTATTTTGGGAAATTTGGGAAATTAGACTCAGTAGATTTCTAACTAGATGAATGGTAAGAACTTCTTTATTTGAGACTTGAAACAGCTATAAAAATGGAAGACATACTGCATTGTGACAGATATCTGGGGTTCTTGATCCTCAATTCAGAGAAGCCAGACTTTACACTATTCTAAATCCTGACGTGGAGATCAGGTTGGGAGGAGGGGCAAGACACAATGATACGAATCTGAGACAGGCCAAGAATATTTATAAATTGTACTTGTTGGAAACTTATGTAATTATATACAAAGAAGACAGATATGCATATCATTTTTACACTGAATATGCTTTTTTCCCATGATGGAGTTAATTAAAATAAGTTAATATACATTTTTCAAGAAGTCTTATTTCCTAATTTGCATATGACTTTGTTCTTTTTATATTCTAAGTTTTTTACAGTCTGTTTAATCAAGAAATGTCAAAAGTGGATGCTAAACTTCAGACCAGTTTTAAAGTGTGCTACAAAGCTTTTTTTCAGAGCTTATATTGCTGTCCTCTCTACTATCAAATATAAATGAATACTTTTAAAGTTTCAATAATTTTTTCTCTAAAAGCTTACATTTGTACTATTGTCTAATTATTCATTTCAAAATTAGGGGAGGATAAAACAAAGGATAGCCAGATATGCTTTCCACTGTTCATTTTGTACAGTTTTAATTATTTGAATTACACAATAGTCTCTCTCTTTTTTAAAGATCACTATGTAATATTTAAGACAATTTTATACTGCAGGGAGAATGATTTGTGAATAATTTCGCCAAGAATTCCATTGTCTGGGTTAATCTATATTGCTTAGAATTATCACTTCTCTGACCATTCACACAATAAAAGAAATAAAGTGACATCCATAGTCATACTCCCTATTTTTAACATAACATTTAATTTCATTTTTACATTACACTTCTGGCAAAATGCACCATCAGCATACACAACAAAAGCAAAACAGAGGAAAGGAAATTGTATGTGAAGTTAGTATATTGAAACTTCTAGTCTGACCTGGACATTCCATTCTGTTAATTCATGTATAGATTAAAATGATAGAAGTTAAAGAACTGGTGAAAGATTCTTTTTCTTTTATAGTAATTTTAAAAATAATTGTTCAGTGTGTGAGTATCTAGTAAAGAGTATACGAGGGTCCGTCTGGGAAAAATTCCACCTGTTTTTAATATAACAAGAATGGTTTGTGTGACATGGATGTGACTGGGCAGCCAAGGGGAGTGGACTGGAATGTGCGTGTGTGAACAATGACAACTTCACTCTACTAGTCGGTGGGGGCAGTAAATGCAGTTGAGTGAGCTTGTGTACTGTGTGGCCATTGCATTCAAGATGACTGAGCCATTAAAGAAACAAATCTGCATCAAGTTTTGCATTAAGCTCAAAAATTCCTCTGCAGGAACCATTCAGATGATTCAGAAGGTTTTCAGGTATGATACAATGAGTGTAGCTCAAATAAAAATGTGGCACAGCCCTGGCTGGTGTGGCTCGGTGGATTGAGTGCTGGCCTGTGAAACAAAGGGCTGCTGGTTTGATTCCAGCACATGTCAGGGCAACAGATAGTTGGGGCAGATGCCTGGGTTGTGGGTTAGGTCCCTGGTAGAGGATGCGTGAGAGGCAACGTCATGTTGATATTTCTCTCCCTCTCTTTCTTCCTCCCTTCCCCTCTCTCCAAAAATAAATAAAAATAAATAAATAAAATCTCTTTTTAAAAAAGTTTGCCACAAACACTTCAAAGATGGTCAAGAACCTGTAGAAAGTAATCCATGTTCTGGAAGGCCTACAACAAGCAGAGCACCTGTTAGTGCTGAACGTATAAAGTCTGAAATCAGTGAAGATCAGCAACTGATTGTGAGAGAACTAGATGCTGATCTGGGGATTCTAAAAGTGTGGGATTCTATTGTCTGAGATTTTGAAGAAGTATCTTGGTACGAAACATGTCCTGGCAAAATTTATTCCACAGCTTCTGCTACCAAAGCAGAAGGAACATCATGATGCAGTTGCTAATAACTTGATTCAAAACACTAGCAATTACTCAGATTTCCTCAAGAACATCATAACTTTGAAGGGGACTGAAGCATCATTGTGCTATATACAATGTTTCTCGTCTTGCATCTTCTTCAATAAATGCCTCTATATTACATAGCTAGATACTTTCTGGACAGACCACACAAATCTCTATACTGTCCATTAAAAATTTTAGTTTGAAATAGACATTGAACCTCTAATTAAATAGAACTGAACACCAGACTTCAAACATAATTTAATTAGATAAAGACTACTTAGGCTTTTTCAAGATTACTTGGGAATAAAATTTTAATACTCAACAATTTATCCATACAAAAATGACAAAATTTTAAACAACTTTAACGTCTATATACTGAGTTTTTCCACTTGGACAAGTTCATAATACTAGGTGCTTATATTTACATGTTTAAGCTTTCTATTTTGTAGAAATACACTAAGAGTTGTAACAAGATATTATGACACTGTGTAATATGATAAACCAATTTCCCAATAAAGACAATAAAAAGTGTGGACTGAATCATTCTTGGAGATGATCTATTCCAACTCTCTCATTCTGGGTGATTGAAAATGGATGTCCCACTCAAGGAAAAACAAAGAAAAAAACTGTTTGGGATCACATAGTCATTGGTAAAAAAAATGTCAAGATTTTGTTTACCTAATTTCTCACCTGGAATTCTTGCAACAGTATGTGCTTCTTAACCACTTTAGATAATATGTACTGTTGGCAATTTACTGTATCTCAAATCAGAAAATGTCTTTTAAATGTCTTTTCAATCTCACAGAGCATTTACTGGTCTTCCTGCATAAATATGAACTTAAATTTCAAAGTGTGTGTGTGTGTGTGTGTGTGTGTGTGCATTTGTGTGGCCTCCATACAAACATATTTCCTGTAACCTAATGATAGCAAATACAAGACTTTCTACTCCAAACTGAGGCAATGGACATTTTTAAAGAAAACATCAAATAAGTAAAATGAATTGGTAGTCAACTGTTATATTTCAAACAATTAGATATTAATTTCATTTTAAAAATCTGCTGAAAACTGAGGCATTTTAAAAAAACCCTGTATTTTTGAAGAGGGAGAAATGTCATAATAAACACGGGGGGGGAAATGGTATTTAAAGAGAGAATTTGTGCTGTGGCATACAGAGCAATGTCTGCTAAAGTGTCTGCATTGTTTGCTCTGGCCCTCCGGATGGATTGTACTGTACAATCAAGGTCAGTTTCTCACAGTGACAGCATTCCCATAGCACCCTCCCACTCATCCTGCCTTTGTTCCGGAGTCATGTAATTGGTTTAGCCGAATGAATGGTGTTATTGCGTAAATAAATGGGAAGTAACATATGCATAAATATTATCTATGAATTATCGTGTTGGAACTTCCCTTGGAATGCCAAAATTAAAAAGAATATGGATCATTTGCGATACATCTCACAATAGTGGAAAATTCTGACAATGTTGTGTTAAAAATTGGAGCTAGCATTACAACAGGGCCCTGAGTGACTTTCAGTGTGGAAGCTAATACATTTTATGTTAGCATTTCTGCCTGGAAATTCCCTAACGAGGCTGCCGTAGGGCTTAATAAATTTGAGTTAGAAAACAAATTTGTTACTTTTATATGCAGTCTTATGATTATACTGTTTAATATTTATTAGTAGAGTCAGTAAACATTTCTTGAACTATTTGATTCTATCATGACCTAACAAGTTGCTCTCGCAAAATATTTTGACAAAACAGATCCCAAATGCATTTAGCAATTCAATTATTAAGTTTCTGGGTATATACTTTAATGATTATCTTATGTTTATGAGACAAAAATTTCACCTTGATCTGACTTTTAGGCAACAACATAGATTTCTGCTTTTACATACATTATTAACAAGAGCTACAGTACCTGAAGAGTCCAATCTTGAAAATAATTGCATAAAAAATAAAATTCCATGCTTTTTCACATCAAGAACACACTATTTTAATCTAATTTCAGTTAGGTCTTAAAAATAGATATAAAAAGTACAAATGATATGATTATACAATATTAAGCACATTTTATGTTTCAGGTAATATTATAAATACTTATTAGTAAACTTTAATCTGAATTTATTTGTGATAGATATTATAGTCACCATCACAGATTAAAAAACTAAAGCTCATAGTTTGAGTATTGTGCCTAGGCTTACATAGTTTCTACATTGATAAAGTATTGAAAATATATTTCAAAAAAAATAGTTACTCATCACTCCGGACTGGAGCAGGGCCTCTGAACACTTGGCTCAGGTTTCAGTCTCATAAAAAAAGACTAGATCCTCCACACCATTCCTTCCGGCCTTCCCCGGAAGTTAATATTCAAGTGTTTTCCCCTGACCACCTATGATCTCTTACCCTTAAATGCTCTGAACTTTCTTCTTACTTGCATTCTAAACTTTTCCATTATCCTCTGAAGAACTGCACACCAGAACTAAGAACACCCCTCCCAAATCTTTAATCTCTTATCTAAATGTTCTTTTACACTTCCATGTTTTATTTGAGTGACTCACTATTGAGAACACTTGAGTGGTGGTTATTTAATCCTGGTCTTAAATGAAGTTTCTTTTAATTTCTTATCAATGTTCTACATTATCTCTGCGGACAGTATTCAGAGATTATTGCTAATCCCAAATTTTAAAAGAAACCCTGATGTCATGCTCCAATGTTCATGTCCCCCAAATTTCATATGTTGAATTCAAAACTTTACAGGTAGTAGTAGGTGGAAACTTTGGGAGGGATTTAGATCTTGCGGGTAGAGCCCTCAGCAATAGGAATAATGCTCTTGTAAAGGAGCTATCACAGAACAGCTTAGTAACTTTGACCATGGGAGTATCCAATAAAAAGTCTGCCTCCCAGCAGAGGGCCTTCACCAGAACCTGACCCCCTGAACCTGCTGGCACACTGTTCATGGACTTCCAGCCTCAAGAACTGTATGAAATAAATGCCTGTTCTTTAAAAGCAACCTCATGTGAGGTGTTTTGTTATAGCTGCACAAACAGACTAAGAACCTACCATGTTCTCCTTATATCCATATGGTAGCAATAATTGATCCCTGCACCCAATAATTTACCAAACGTTCACATGTGACTTGTTCTCTCTTTAAACGCCAATCCTTGTTATGTTAGTATGCTACTTCTATGAGCAACATTTTATTCAGTGCAGTTCTTAGCCTGTTCATAACCACTAACCCTCTTCTCTACTCTACTTCAATCATGCACTTCATACTTACACTTCAAACCTTGCCAACACATTAAATCAATCCAAATCCAAATCATTTATTCAATAATACTACCCTGACTCAGCTTTGGCCACTCTGAGTTTGCTCATTTCTCTGTGGCCTCTCTTCAACCTTGTCAAGATATACATGCAACTTATTTCTGTAATTCATCCCACTCCACTAATATACTTTTTAATTATTCTTTCATTTTAAATTATATTACTATCTACCTTAGGTTCATGATTCATAAAGATCCTTTGCTACATTAATTTTTAGCAAATTGTGCTGGGAAGAATTCTAATATTGAATGAATCTAATTCTGGATATTCTCTCTACATTTGGTACCTAAGCAAACTAGTACTTTTAGAAAAAAACGTCATTCCTCCCTAAATTGTTTCCACCACAAATTCATAGCAAAAAAAGAGCCCATCAGAAACACTGCACAGTTTTGCTATCTCTTTAATCATTCTCCAACTCTCTACAATGACTAAAACAAATCTTTTCTTTCATTCTGAAACTTTTGACTCTTCATGTAATTCACAGATTGCTTTGTGATTTGCAGAGACAATAGAGTTATATGATGAGAATTCTTTATTCTACTGGAAAATAACTACTTAAATCTAATGGCCAGTTTGTCCAAACCATCATCTCAAAAGCGAAACCTGAGCAACATCTGCAGTTTTGTGCAGGGACGTGTGAGAAGGTGCTGCCAAGTTAGAAGAACGTTGGGCTAGTGAACCTGTAACAAATAGGCCCCAAAGGAAAGGACACCCCCTAGCTGAGAACATGGGGGAATGAATTTGTAAATGATTTGAAGTACTGGGAAAAGAAGTTACAGACTGAGTTGTGAGCGAATGAACAGAAATGATCATAAATTCAGCAAGTGATCAAACAAGGCTGTGGTGGTAGCTCTGAAGGAGCTCAGAAATATCCATCAAACATGCTTTTTAAAAGGACAAAAATACATCCAGCACAAAACATTCAAATTTAGCAAAGCAGAAAACCTGAGATTAAAAAAAAAGACTAATTTAGAATGTTAAAGGGGTAGAAAGGAAGCAGACACTCACTATAAAGTACAGTGATACTAAAATACAACCTAAGGTTTCAGAGTACCTTTTGTAATGTGATAGCTATAGAGCTTCAGGAAGATTTGTGGATAAGAAAACAGGGAACAACAACACTATTCTAAAAGAGCAAAAGGCTAATAGGTCTTTAAGTGGCTACATAGAAAGGTTGCATTTTGAGTGGTGTACATCAAAAGTAGATGAGAAAACATTTAAATTATGAAACCTTGAAAGGTGCTGTAGCTTTACCTCACCTTTTGCCAGAAAAGAACGTTAATAAAATATGGGAGATAAAAATAATTTATTAATTTTTTTCTGATTAAAAAGTAAAATTAAATTAATTTTCCTCAAGATGAAAACATCAGAAAATTAGGACTATAAGTAATATGAAATCATTATTAAAAGTTATAATACTATAAATTAATTTAACTCCATTGGCCCCAAAAGAATTTTAAAAAATAAAGTAGGATTGCTTGGTAATGAGATATTGATATAATAAAAGATTTAAAAATAACTAATGAAAATTAGAAAACATTAAAAAATTAAAAGTAATTTTAGAAATGAAGACAATATTAGAGTAAAAAATAAGAGCAAAATATACTCAACGAAGCCACAGCTCCTTCATTGGATGATTGGTTAAAGAAAATGTGGTACATATTTACAAATGAATACTACTTAGTCATCAGAAAAGATGAAAAACTGCCATTTGCAACATGGATAGACCTTGAGAATGTCATGCTAAGCAAAATAAGTCAGTCAAAAAAATCTAAGAACCATGTGATTTCATTCATATGTCAGATATAAAAGTGAAACTAATAGACATGAGCACCATTGTAAGAAACAAATTCTCCATGAGGATGAAATTGTCTTAAAGCTTTTTCCAAAATAGTCAAAGGTAATAAAAATCCACAATCACGTGTTAATTTTTACTTTCATGTTTTTGTTCAAAAGTTATACTTTTTAAACAAATTTGTTCATTTCACATGCATGGAGAAATCATCTCTACATTTGCTTTTTAAATTAGTTTGTTCTTTTTGCTGAGCCTGCTCTTCTCTCTTTATTTTCTAATTATGACAAAGCATCTGAAACAGATGCAGAAGAAACATGACATACTTGAAAATTCAGCAGCTAGGCTTGTAAGCTTTGTAACACCAATGCTACAAAACACCAATTCAAGAGGACTCCAATATCCCACTGAAGTATTGAACTTTTAAGCATTTATCTTATTTATTGAGTGGAAGAGGATGGAGTAAAAAGTTAAGGCTAAACTCTAACACCAAGGTACTTAGGTCTCCTGTCTGAATTTCAGAATTACTGTCGAATAAATATTTATGAGTATCTTTTATCTTACAAGTAAACAATAACTATATATAGAAATGGCTGACTAAAAATTAAGTGCTAAACTATAATTAGATATTGAAACTGAGTACCGACATTCTCCTTAGTGAATCTCCCCTGGGACATTAGTCTATGCACAGAACTCATTAGTTATGTCTATATTAATTAAAAGTTTTAAATAATCACTGAAATCTATATTCTTTTTTTAATTTATTTTAATTGTTGTTCTTGTACAGTTTGCTGTCTTTTACTCCCATCCCAGCCCACCACCCCAGCCCTCCCCACCTTCCTCCCATTTCCACCCCTCTAGTTTTTATCCATGTGTCCTTTATACTTGTTCCTGTAAATCCTTCCCCTTTTCCCCTGATCTTCCCTCCCCTCTTCCCTCTGGTGACTGTCAGTCTGTTCTCAATTTCAGTATCTTTGGTTATATTTTGCTTGTTTGTTTATTTTGTTGATTAGGTTCCTGTTAAAGGTGAGATCATATGGTATTGGTCTTTTGTTTCCTGGCTTATTTCACTCAGCATGAGGCTCTCCAGTTCCATCCATGCTGTTGCAAAGGGTAGGAGCTCCTTCTTTCTTTCTGCTGCATAGAATTCCATTGTGTAAATGTGCCATAGTTTTTTGATCGATTCATTTACTGATGGGCACCTGGGTTGCTCCCAACACTTGGCTATTGTAAAGTGTGCTGCTATGAACATAGGGGTGCATAGATTCTTTTGGATTGGTGTTTCAGGGTTCCTAGGATATAATCCTAGCAATGGGATTGCTGGGACAAAAGGTAGATCCATTTTTAGTTTTCTTAGAAAATTCCATATTTCTTTCCACAGTGGTTGTACCAGTCTGCAATCCCACCAACAGTGCACTAGAGTCCCCTTTTGTCCACAACCTCTACAATACTTGTTTGTTTCTTTGTTTATGATGGCCATTCTGACTGGTGTGAAGTGGTATCTCATTGTGGTTTTAATTTGCATCTCTGATAGCTAGCGATATTGAGCATCTTTTCATGTGTCTCTGGATCCTCCATATGTCCTCCTTGGAGAAGTGTGTGTTCAAGTCCTTTGCCCATTTTTTAATTGGGTTGCTTGTCTTCTTAGAGTGGAGTCGTAAAAGTTCTTTATATATTTTGGAGATTAAACCCTTGTCTGAGGTATCATTGGAAAATATGTTTTCCCATAGAGTCAGTTCTCTTTTTATTTTAATACTGTTTTCTTTAGCCGTGCAGAAGCTTTTTATTTTGAGGAAATCCCATTTGTTTATTTTTTCCTTTATGTCCATTGCTTTAGGGGACATATCAGTAAAAATGATACTGCGTGAAATATCTGAGATTTTCCTGCCTATGTTCTCCTCTAGGACTTTAATGATGTCACGGCTTATATTTAAATCTTTTATCCACCTTGAATTTATTTTTGTGTGTGGTGTAAGTTGGTGCTTGAGTTTCATTTTTTTTTGCACGTAGCTGTCCAGTTCTCCCAACACCACTTGTTGAAGATGCTATTTTTACTCCATTTTGTGTTGCTGCCCCCTTTGTCAAATATTAATTGACCTTGGAGACTTGGGTTTATTTCTGGGCTCTCTGTTCTGTTCCGCTGGTCCATGTGCCTGTTTTTATGCCAGTACCAGGCTTTTTTGATTACAGTGGCCTTGTAATACAGTTTGGTATCAGGTATTGTGATCCCTCCTACTTGCACATCTTTCTCAAAATTGCTGCAACTATTCGGGGTCATTTGTGGTTCCATATAAATTTTTGTAGGGTTTGTTCTATGTCTATGAAATATGCCATTGGTATTTTAATAGGTATGACATTGAATCTGTAATTGCTGTGGGTAGTATGGACATTTTGATGATATTGATTCTTCTAATCCATGAACACGGTATATGTTTCCATTTGTTTGTGTCTTCCTTGATTTCTTTCCTCAGCATTGTGTAGTTTTCTGAGTATACATCTTTTACTCCCTTGGTTAGATTTATTCCTAGGTATTTTATTTTTCTTTTTGCTATAACAAATGGGATTTCTTTCTTAATTTCTGCTTCTGCTGTTTCATTGTTGGTATACAAAAATGCCTTTGATTTCTGGATATTGACTTTGTATCCTGCTTTTTGGCCAAATTCATTTATTAGGTCGAGCAGCTTTTTGGCCGAGTCTATAGGATTTTCCATGTACACTATCATGTCATCTGCAAATAATGATAGTTTTGTCTTCTACTTTCCAATTTGGATGCCTTTTATTTTCTTTTCTTGTCTAATCACTGTGGCTAAGACTTCTAATAATATATTGACTAGAAGTGGTGAAAATGGACATCCTTGTCTTCTTCCTGATCTTAGTGGAAAAGATTTTAGGTTTTGCCTGTTGAGTATGATGTTGGCTGTAGACCTCTCATATATTGCTTTTATTATGTTGATGAATGCTCCCTCTATTCCCACTTTGCTGAGTGTTCTTATCATAAATGGGTGTTGTACCTTATCAAATGCTTTTTCCACATCTATTGATATGATCATTGATTTTTGTGTTTGCTTTTGTTTATGTGATGTATTACATTTACTGATTTGCGAATATTGAACCATCCTTGCACCCTGGGGATGAATCCCTCTTGGTCATGGTGCATGATCTTTATAATGTATTGTTGAATGCAGTTTGCCAATATTTTGTGGAAGATTTTAGTGTCTATGTTCATCAGCGATATTGGCCTGATGTTTTCTTTCTTTTCTGTGTCTTTATCTAGTTTTGGGATTAGGATAATGCTGGCTTCATAAAAAGAGTTTGGGAGTCTTCCATCATTTTGGATTTTTTGGAATAGTCTGTGAAGGATAGGGGTTAGCTCTTCCTTAAAGGCTTTGTAGAATTCTCCTGTGAAACCATCTGGTCCAGGGCTTTTGTGTGTTGGGAGTTTTTTGATTACTGGTTCAATTTCATCTGCTATTATTGGTCTGTTCAGGCTTTCTGCTTCTTCTTCATTGAGTTTTGGAAGATTATATTTTTCTAGAAACTTGTCCATTTCACCTAGGTTTTCAAATTTCTTGGCATACAGTTCTTCATAGTAATTTCTTACAATCCTTTGTATTTCTGTGGTGTCAGTTGTAATCTCTCCTCTCTCATTTCTGATTGTGTTTGAGTCCTCTCTCTTTTTTTCTTGATGAGCCTGCTTAAAGGCTTGTCGATTTTGTTTATCTTTTCAAAGAACCAGCTCCTGTGCTTTTAGTGTCTATGTCATTTAATTCTGCTCTGATCTTGGTTATTTCCTTCCTTCTACTTGCTCTGAGCTGTCTTTGTTGTTGTTCCTCAAGTTCCTGTAGGCATAGGGTTAGGTTGTTTGTTTGAAATGTTTCTATCTTTTTAAGGTAGGACAGTATTGCTATGAACTTCCCTCTGAGGACTGTGTTCACTGTGTCCCATAAGTTTTGGGTTGCTGTGAGTTCATTTCCATTTGTTTCCAGAAACTTTTTGATTTCTTCCCTAATTTCACTCTTGACCCATTCATTGTTTAATAGCATGCTATTTAATCTCCATGATTTTGAGTGTTTTGGGTTTTTCCCCTTGGGGTTGCTTTCTAGTTTCAGTCCCTTGTGGTCAGAGAAAATGTTTGGTATGATTTTAATTTTCTTGAATTTGTTGAGGATGTTTTGTGTCCTATCATGTGGTCTCTCTTTGAAAATGTTCCATGTGCATTTTTAAAGAATGTGTATTTAGTTTCTTTGGGATGAAGAGCTCTATATATATATGTTAAGTCCATTTCATCTAGAGTGTTGTTCAATGACACAATATCTTTGTTGATTTTTGTTTAGAAGATCTGTTCATTTTTTACCATGGGGTGTTAAAATCTCCTACTATAATTGTGTTGCTGTCAATATCTTTCTTGAAGTCCTCTAAGATTTTCTTGATGTATTTAGGTGCTCCTATGTTGGGTGCATATATATTTACAATATTTATGTCTTCTTGGTGGATTCTTCCCTTGAGTATTATAAAGTGACCTTCTGGGTCTCTCTTTATGGCCCATCTTTTGAAGTCTATTTTGTCTGATATGAGTATTGCTATCCTGGCTTTTTTTTCTGTCCATTTGCTTGGAAAATTTGTTTCCAGCCCTTCACTTTGAGTCTGTGTAGCTCTTTTGTCCTGAGGTGTGTCTGTTGTAGGCAGCATATGTGTGGGTCATGTTTTCTCATTCATTCAGCTATTCCATGTCTTTTGATTGGAGCATTTAATCCATTTACATGTAAGGTCATTATTGATTGATACCAATTCATTGCCCTTTCATACCTATGATTCATTCTCTCTCTCTCTCTCTCTCTCTCTCTCTTTCTCTCTCTCTCTCTCTCCCCCTCTCTCCCTCTCTCTCCCTTCCTTTCCTTAAAGTAGTCCCTTTAGCATGTCTTGCAGAACTGGTTTGGTATTCTTTTGTACTTCTTTTGTCTGGGAAGCTCCTTATTTGACCTTCTATCTTGATTGAAAGGCTTGCTGGGTAAAGTAGTCTTGGTTGCAGGCCTTTGGTTCTCATTACTTGGATTATTTCTTGCCATTCTCTTCTGGCTTGGAGTGTTCCCATTGAGAAGTCAGCTACTAACCTTATTGGGGCTCCCTTGTACACTACTTCCTTTTTCTCTCTTGCTGCCTTTAAGATTCTCTCTTTGTCTTGGAATTTTGCCATTTTAATTATGATGTGTCTTGAAGTGGGCCTCTTTGGGTTCCTCTTGATTGGGACTCTCTGTATTTCCTGGATTTGTGTGACTTTTTCTCTCATCAAATTAAGGAAGTTTCCCATCATTACTTTATCAAATAGGTTTTC